>JBBBDQ010000654.1:4050000-4052500 GCA_037127315.1 Ascarosepion bandense
TGTTGCATATTTTCCTATTGATTTTTTTCCAAGCAACGAGGAAAAATACCCATAATTCCATTATTCGGTGAGTATCCTCATCATTGCTGTTAAGATCACAACACTTCAGTTGGTGTTATGTTCGGTCTTTCTAGCAGTGTGTGAAGAAAGATTTTTCATCATTCGCACTCTTATTCTCATCTTTATTGTGTTTACGATAACATTTCGACCGATCTGTTCTCCAGCTTTAATAAGGTGTACATTGCAAGTAGTAATTATTCTCTTGCATATTTTGCCCAATTTTTCTCAATTGGAACATGATGTCATCTCGAAGCAGTCAATTTTTTCAGTGGCGAAATTTAGACACAATTGTTATCAGATGCAACACCCAAACCCAGAAAAGTACATCGACGGAAACATTTAAAAACAACAAAAATTAAAACCTGAAAGTTCAAATAATTCGGGAAACAATAATGATACTTCATCTCATAACAGCAAACTCAACGAAGAAGACCAAAGAGTACATCAGCCTAAACCTAGTGATCAAAACTATAAAAATGGATATATTGATGGAACCATGGCAATTCTTGATCTCAGAACTTGAGACAATGCTAAAAAGTGAGCACTCGTAGGCTGAAAATAGAATTATAAAAAAACAACAAAAATGGTGATATTAGGTTGAATAATTCATGAGGCATCAATAGTAATTTTTATATAACATTAGAAATGCCAAACAAAGTTAAAATGTATCAAAACAACAGCAATGAAGATACTAGTCCAAATAATTCGCTGATTATTGACAATGTTTCACCTTGGAATTACAGAGAACAAATATATCCACTATCTTGATGTCCGCTCATAGGCTTGTGCTTGAGCTCGTCCTTGATACAGAGAACGGCATGTGTAGTTGTTATGCTATTTACGTAACGTTGGTGTGTGCGTTCCTAGTGGAGAAATTTTACTGGAGTCAGAACTCGTGAATGGAAGACGAGAAGAATCGAAAAAACATTGCTTACACGGCCAGCGGCTGTAAATTAGATGATGTCGATCATGGGCATTAATGTTGTTTGCAACAGCCACAGGAGAGGAAATATCCTTGACTGACGAAGGCAGCGGTAAAGACAGGTGTCCTAAAGTCGGAGGCCCGGGTACCGAAAAATTAGATGCTGGACTTACCGAAAGGTGAGGAGCAAAAGATGTTTGTGTCACGGTTAGGGAGCCGTTGGCTAAATTGTATCCAGGTTGGCCCATATGACCGGATGGTAGGTGAGATAGCGGAGAGTAGTGATAAGGAAAGGGTGGGTGATGGCGAGTCGGTATCAGTTTAGGTGGCGGGCTAGATATCGCTTTTTCAGTCGGAGTGGAAGAAGATGACGTGTGTGGCGACAAGGATGATACGGATGAAAGCGAAGGGGAAGATGAAGAAGACGACGATAGTGTCGGTAAGGAACCTGAAGGTAACGATGGAGATGAAAAAATGGACGTTGAAGATGATAACAAAGTTGATGGGGAAGCTGATGGTACGGTGGATGCGGTCATAAAAGATGGAGAACATGATGACTGTAATGGCAAAGCGATGGCCGATGGCATGACAGGTGTGGATGGCCCTTGGACATTTCTCGTTTGGTAGATCTCACCGACCAGTTTTTTCATCTCTTCGAGGGAGCTACTTAACATTAGTATATAGTTCTTGGCCAACAACAAAGTGGCGATTTTTGACAGTTTTCGAACCGACGGACCATGAGCATAAGGCATCACCTCTCGCAAGCCATCCAGGGCCGCGTTTAAGTCGTGCATCCGTCGTCTTTCTCGACTGTTAATTTTAAGACGCAGGTGTTGTAGCTCTCGTTCGTCAATGGCCTTTGAAAACATGGAGGATCTGAGTTTTTTGGATCTGTTGCAATCTTGATTTCGGTTGCTCTTTTCGAAAAAAGACTCCTTGTCGCCGGTCTCGGTTGTTACTAAAGAAGGCGATCCAGTTGAATTGCGACCATTGTTGCGGTTTGAATCAGCTTCTGCCATTGCGATGACACTTCGTATGTTTCTTTTCAATATTTCGGAGCGCCGATATCCTTCCGCTTGTCGCATCTTGTCAATGTAAATAGTCCCTTGTTATACTGTGTCGGAATCTTTATTTTGTGTCCTTTGTTCCTTTTTTTGGCAAATAGAATGAAATATACTTCAAATAATTCCGCGTCCTGTTGGTCATCATCAATTCCATCATAATCTTAAATCCTGTTTATTTATTTTAACAAATGTATCAAAGTCAATATATAACAACAATTAATACTTATTTTGTATATTGTGCTGTTATATTGTTTTTAACTTGGAAAATAACTTCGACCAGTGGCTGTTTATTCTGCGTGCAAAATCTTTGGTATGATTGAGGTTTACAAATAGCACATCTTTTGCTCACTGTTTGTAAATTGTCCCAAAAATTTGGGATTCAAAAAAAAAAAAAAAAAAAAAAAAAAGGCCAAATCTTTTTATAACCAGGTGATGTCGTTAATAAGATGTTTTT
>JBBBDQ010000654.1:4057500-4140000 GCA_037127315.1 Ascarosepion bandense
ACATTCTGGTACTTGTATCTAGATCTACACGTTACCGTAATGACAGTTACTAAAAAATAATGCCAATTTTACAGATATGTCGAGTATATAGGTCGCACCCCTAGTTTTTGAAGAACATTTGGGTAAAAAGGTGCGACTTAACTGCGAGAAAGTACAGTATCTATCTATCTATCTATCTATCTATCTATGGGGAAACACACCTATTCCTCAGTTAATGGACTCTCCCTCCTATATTAATAAGAGTTAACAGGAAGTTAACGGGGAATACTAAGGAGTCAGCTTTCAGTGGAAGATTACCAAGTTCCTAACATTTTGGGTATGTTAAGTCGATTAGCAACCGACATTGCACGATTATAACCTTCAGTGCGAACACTACTCCACAACACTAAGTCTCTTAATTTTTTCTATGTCTATATCTCTGTCTGTTTATATATCTCCCAATCTATACATTATATATCTCAATTTGTTCATCTTTCTTTCTTTCTTTCTCTCTCTCTCTCTCTCTATATATATATATATATATATATATATATTTCAATAAGTGAGTAGCTAACCTAGAGCCAACAGACCTAACAAGGTTTCACCAAATGGATCGTCAGGGCAAGTTAGCCTGACGATCCATTTGGTGAAACCTTGGTAGGTTCGTTGGCTCTAGGTCAGCTACTCATTTATTTGCTCTGCTATTGTATTGAGCACTTTACGTGTTAGGTTCCTCGTCTCGGTTTTTTTTTCTTTCGACTAGTACTTTGACTAATGTTCAAGTGCTTAGTTCGTTTCTTTTTTTTGTTTCCATTTTTTCCCCTCCGCGTTTATACTCGGTGGTTTTTTCGAGACGTGTTCAAAGATAAATTCACAGTTATATATATATATATATATATATATATATATATATATATGAGAAAGTAGCTAACCCAGAGAGCCAATATATATATATATATATATATATATAGTCATCCGCAGACAGATCTGTTTCGCAGTATCACAGCTCATCAGTACGGCTAGACATCCGATAAGGGACGCGTAGGAAAATGTTTTTTTTAATCATTTCACCCGAAGCAAGGCATTCTACTGCCACTATAGCGCAGGGGATTAAATAGGTGAAGGTGCTGAGAGAGCGATTGGCTATAGGAAGTGTCAGAAGGAGGGTGATATACGGGTAAGGTGGAGATTGTAGCTGTCGGGGAAGCAAGTATGCGGAAGGGAATTACACAGGCGGGAAGTGCGAGAAAAGAAGCTGTTGGAGTAGAAATTGCGGTTACATTTTATCGGTTTCACTGTAAAAGGGTGGGACCTAGTTGCTAATCTAGTATCTCGTGCAAATTCGTACCTAGGGGGTACCAGTGATCTAAGTTCATCGGAGCAGAAGCCGTGAAAGTATTTATAGAAGAGGCACAGAGAAGCCACGTCACGCCGGTGAGAGAGTGACTGCAGGCGGTCAACCAAGTCGGTATCGATCACGTTACAGATTCTCCGTTGTATGTTGTCAAGAAGCCCGAGGAGAGTAGCAGGGGCACCCGACCAGATATGGCAGCAGTATTCAATACACGGGCGGATCAAATGTGACGTTTAATGACTGCTTAAGCTGCAATGAAACGAAACGTAAAATTTATAAATATTTTCCTATGTGTTTCTAATTTAATTAATCAGTCATATTTAATACACAGCTTTTTTCAGTTCATATATATATCAAATCATATAATAATTATCAATATAAATTTATTTATGTATTTTCTGTCTCATCTGTAGTGGGAAGGGAAGTAAATTAAAATAGTAAATTTATGAATGATTACGTCAGTTTGTTATAGCAACTTTTAATATTTGCATAAATTATGCAAATTAAATATTTATCTGAATTTAGACAAAATAAACTGTTTAATTAATCAGTTGCCTTACTCCTACATTTCTTACATTGCAGTCTTATTTGTTCAAGCCTTTCATGTGAGGCACTCAGATACCTTTGTCTAGTAAGTGATCGTTTTGCTTCTACTTGGTCTTGAAATAGGCTTTGTCGTCGCCGTCTTTGTTGTTCTGTTGCTAATCTTTTTTCTTCCAAGATAAAACGTTTGACGTGAACAGATATTGAGCAAAAGGCGATTTATATAATACTAGGCGTAACCAATGAATCATAAATAACGTTAAATGTCTAAACAATATAAAGGGAACAGATTAATTAAACGGTTCATTGGCCTTTATTTTTAGTTGTGAATTCTTTATTTCCGCTCTTTATTGAATCTCAGTACATCGTTTGAAGATTTTGTTTAATTGCATCTCTATATTAAAACTATCTAACACTGGCCGTCATTTTTGACGGCTCAAAGATAATAGTATATATTATCCTATGTGGATAGGGGTCGCAGGTTCGAATCCAGCTATATGACACACATTTTCGTAATAAAAATTTATCGGAAATAATCAGGCCGGTAGATATAAATATATAATACTGTTTAATTAAAAACAGAATATCTACTTATATATGAGTATCGATCAAAAATAATATTAAGACAAATCATTTCAAATTGTCGGTTGTTTATAACCAAGTATCGTTAATCTTCGTTAATTTTGTAACACGTTTACATTTGTTGACATTACGATACATTTCAGAGCAGATATGGTTGTTGCGATGAATCGAAAACTGTGTTATATAGGCTTGATTAAAACCTCATTTAGACTGGAGGTCATTCGTGGTCGCGCGGTCTAAGACGTTGCCAGATCATATGGTAGCTTCCCCTATGTGGATAGGGGTCGCAGGTTCGAATCCTGCCGAATTTTCGTAACAAAGATTTATCGTAAATAATCAGGCCGTAGAAACAAATACACTGTTTGATTAAAAACAGATTATCTACTCAAATAAGTGTATCGATTAAAAATAATGTTTAAACAAATAATTTCAATATGTCGGTTGTTTAACTATTTCGTTAATCTTCGGGATTTTCCGTAGTGTGTGAAAGGTGATTGCAAAAATATTTTTCGGATATTTTGTTGGCATGTGGAAGCAAATTTGTCAGTATTTGATATTGAAAACCAGTTTCTGAATTGGGTTAAATTAAAATCCAGCAGACGTTGATGATCTAAGTGAGAGAATCAAGAGTTCTTTGGTTGTGGCAACTGTGAAAGAATGTTACTGCCTCTCCCCATTTCTTCTCTCTTAGCCAGCTCTGTCTCTCATTCTGGCCAGATGACGCTAACTATAAAAAGTGCGTAACTTTGTCCTAACGGTGTGTTAATAGGATTGTATATGCGAGAATATAAGACGAAGTGAATTAAACAGCGACTCCTCCTCCTCTCAAAATAGTAATAAGCAAACAAGGGAAGTACTATATATGTAACTATAGAATCATATTATCAACATATTGATTAAAAACAGATTATCTATTCAAATACGAGTATCGATTAAAAATAGTATTCAAACAAATAATCTCATATATATATATAAATTGTTTGAACATTATTTTTATCGATACTCGTATTTAAGTAGATATTCTGTTTTTAATGAAACAGTATTATATATTTATTTCTACCAGCCTGATTATTTACGATAAATTTTTATTACGAAAATGTGTGCCATTCGGCAGGATTCGAACTTGCGACCCCTATCTATATAGGGGAAGCTACCATTTGATCTGGTAACGTCTTCGACCTCTCGACCACGAATAGCTTCCAGTCTAAACGAGGTTTTTTATCAAGCCTATATAACACAATTTTCGATCCATCGTAAACAAACATTTCTGCTCTGAAATGTATCGTAATGTCAACAAATGTAAACATGTTACGGAAATCAACGAATTTTAACGAAATTTGGTTATAAGTTAAATACGAGTATCGATAAAAAATAATGTTCAAACAATTCATTTCAAATTGTCGGTTGCTTATAACCAAGTTTCGTTAAAATTCGTTGATTTCCGTAATATATATATATATATATATATATATATATATAGAGAGAGAGAGAGAGAGAGAGAGAGAGAAAGAGAATTAATGAAACTAAAATGTTTGTCACTTAATTGATTGATGTTACCTTCAGCATCTCGACTCTAGAGTTTCGTAGACATACCCTCCAAGAATCACTCTCTCCACTCGTCAGGGGGTATCAGCAATTGACTGCTTATACTTATTCTTCTCAATTTTTCTTTTTTATATGCACTTTTCAGTGGTGCGAATTTGTTTTTTATAGTGTGTGTGTGTGTGTGTGTGTGTGTGTGTGTGTGTGTGTGTGTGTGTGTGTGTGTGTGTGCTTGCGCGCGCCCGTGCGCCTGCCATTTATACAGAATGTATCAAAAATACTTTTACAAACTTTGGAGGCGGCTTCCTCGCACCAAAACTAAGATGAAAGTCCATATAAACATATGTCCGCAAATACTTCGTTTTTGAGTTATTGATTTTAAAGTACGGTAGATGGCGCTGTGTGACTATCTAGACTAGGTTACATTGTCATTCGTGTACATTTGTGGTTATTCTGTCTTCAACGTTTAACGTGCGTAGTAGTGAATTAACTGAGAAATGTTCCGTTTAACAATGGCCGGATATTCACATTGTGATCAGGCAGATATGATTTTTACAAACGGCTGAGGGACGAGAGGCTGCACGGTTGTATCAGATTGCGTTTCCAAGCGAAAGGCAGCCAACCTTTGCTTCTGTTTATTGTCGCATTGCTGAAACAGGATCCGTGGCGCCACAAATTACAGTTCGAAGTGCAATTCCTTTAATTTGTGACATTGTTGCTATCGAATTGTGACACGGTGTGTTGTCTTGGTGAAAGATCATATTTTTCTTCTTCATTTGTGGGCGTTTTGGGGGGGGGGATTTCTTTCTTTAAATGCACCAATAATGCTATATAATATTCATTTCATTCATTATGTAGCATTCACCCTAGTCGGGTTGAGCCGGCTTCCTCCCTAACGGAGCAAGTTTCATTGGGATTTGTTTAAGGGTAGGGTCCCAAGTCCTACCCTGTTATTTAACCCATAACTGGAGGGAAAGGACGGATTAATACCTTTCCCAAGGGTACCAGCGCGCAAGTGACTGCAGGGCATTCAACTGGAATTCGAACTCGGCTCACCGATTTCTCTTTCCGAGCCGATATACACTGCACCACAACGCACATCCGTCACTATACGCTTACAGCACCTGGTATTCCGAAGCGGTCACCCATCTAAGTACTAACCAGGCTCAACGTTGCTTAACTTCGGTGATCGAGCGAGAACCGGTGTATTCAACGTGATATGCCGTAAGCATATTGGCTATTGATGGTTCTTTCTCAAGGTAATCGATGAACAAAATACCATGCGCATCCCAAAATACAGAGGAAAGTTTTGGGATAAAGTTTCTGGGAGTATTTTTCCGTTTTTTTTTTTTTTTTTTTTTTAGTAATATTTTTTGTACGTTTGACATGAATTACCGACCCTAGATTGCCTAGATTACATTTTTCTACGAAAATATTATTTGTACTATAAATTTAATTAACCAAAAACAGAAAAAAAAAGAAAAGGAAGAAATAAAAGCAAAAAGCAGTCAAATAAATCTTCAAGAATTCAAATGTAAAATCAATAGTCATCTCCTATAACTTGCATTCTCTCTCTTATGCTCTTTTCTCCGTCCACCCCACTCTCATCAGTATTCTCATTCTTCTCATACCCTCTTCCTGACACCCCCTGTAACCTGTCACTTTTTCTCATAACATTCATCCTATGTAAACCTCTGCACAACAGTGGCAGTAAAATGCCTTCCTTGGGGCCACACGATTATAATAAAAAAAGTTCATTGCAGTTATTTTCATTCTGTTCGTACGCCTGACCACAAATAACACATTCTACAGGCTTTTAGAAACTACCCAGTTATCTGCACGTCTAGTACAAAGCCACAAGTGTTGAACATTCAGTGATCATCAAATTTACAAGTGTAGTAATAGTTTGTGAGACGGACTTGCAAAAAATTACTCGTTAAAGAGGTATCCTACATACTAAACCTGTGCACGGTCAATGGCAATTGTAGAACTCTAAAAGTGTGTGGGGGGGCAGTTGGAGGCCGAAATTTATCTGAGGAGGCAGACTCAAACACCGTCTTCATTTTCATACCTCCCCCCTATCATATACACAACTTAGGAATGAGTTTGAGTATAAGTATATCACTTTACTAAATTAAACGAAATAACTTTTCATTCATAGTAGGGTAGTTCTACTCTATTCTTGCCCTCTTTTATACTCTCAATCTGTTGGAACACAAGAGAGGTTCATTTCAAAACAAAATCAAAGGGTTAATACCAACGTCAATACGTTCTGAAGAAGAAGAAAAAGTGCTAAAGATCAAATCTTATCAAAATCAGAGACTGATCAGTTTCATAATTTTTTGAAGCTTATAAAAGTGATGGGCAGCCAACCAAGTGGCCAGCCAAAATGAGGGATTGACCCCCCCCCCCCCCAAATCGTTACTGTTCACAGCCACGGGCCTATGGTCTATTCACACTGAAAACGCTGTTAAAAGTTAAGCAGCTTTGAATCCGGTCGGTACTGACATGGAAGACCGCTTGGAATACCAGGTACTGTAAGCGAGGTTGTGAAATATCTAAACTTATTTATAAATGGAACTTTGTCTGTGTGTGTGTATGTGTGTGTGTCCGTTGTCTATAGACTCCGAAACGGCTGAACCGATTTTCTTGAAAATTTACGCAGTTGTACTATAAGCGTCTGCGAGTGTTCTTAGCTAGGTTTTGTGTCGAGGTACTCCTGATAAATATCGAAAATCGATAATCGAAAAAATCGGGTTATAGGAGTGGTCCGATTTTAATGAAATTTGATACACTCATGGACAAAGACATAAGAAACGATATTCAGAACTTTCAAGGTTGTAGTTCTTACAATAGTTCAGAAAATCGATAATATATATATATATATATATATATATATATACATATATATATAAGGCAAGATGTTTGTGTGTTTGTCTGTTTATCTGTCTGTATGTCCTTTATACAAATCCACAATTTTTATCCGATTCTCGCCAAACTTCACACAAATGTTCTTTAGGCTGAGTCTGAGCTCCAGGACCATGGACTAGTTTTAAAGCTTTCATTACACTCAAGCAACGCCGGGCTATACTGCTAGTGTAAAATATATTTCGGCTTTGAATAATCAACAAAGGGTTGATAAACTGTAAAGTCTTAAGTCAATCAATCCATCACTGTCACGATCAAGATATCTCGTCCGACAACTTGCAAAGACGAATTGTTCAAAATAACGACTGGCGCAGAATGTTATCTCGTCTATGTGATTTAAATAGCTACCCAAGACGAGTTATCTCGTCTGTGGCATTAAAATAACTTGCCAGGATGAGTTTTCTCGTCTGTGGCATTAACTGACGATTTCGGAAGACGAGTTATGTTGACCACGACATTAAACTGGCAACTTGCAATAGATTTCAAATATAATAAGTGGTAGTTCATTAATGTAGCATGGGATGGTTACGTCTAAACACGTCACTAATTACTGACCAATATATTACCCTTTCAACCCGTTCATCAAGACTGTGTAGCCAGACAGTGATAGGTTATCTCACCAGGACAATACAACCTGATGTTGTTGTCAATTTGTTTAGAATTAGCTTGAGGAACATTCTAGTCACTCCCGACGAATTGTATGGCTACCACGATCACCCGCCATGGATACAACTGAGCATTTCTGGTGGAGAAATATATTGATATATATGATCCTGCACCATATGTCAAGGAATTGTGAACAGTTGTCGAGATGGCATGACTCAACATCTCACTAGAGGGCTCTTTCGACCACTTGTGATTAGATCCCGCACTTCGCCTGCTTATAGGAGGTCTTCCATAATACTCGGCACGTAACCTGACTTTTGGCACGTTAGAGTATATACATTAACACATGAATTCGTTGATAGATTTTATTAAAAAAAAAATAGTTCACCTCTTGGAGAATGACATTTCTTAATGTGAAATATATAAATTAATCTGTTATATGTCATATTGAAGGCGGAGTGACTTCAGCTGCCGGAAATGCCGCCATTGATCACCGAACGGTTTCATTACCTATCTATTTGCTGTGGTGGGAAAAGAAACAATGCCATCGAAATCCACCCAAAGTTTGACACGGGCTTTTTTTTTTTTAAGCACAAGACATCGGATCTTCTTAATGGTAAAGAGCCCAGCGTGAGGCTTACGTTGTTTTTACCTGAAAAAAAAAACTTTTTGTAGACGTCGTGTCAATTGATAACAGCCCCTCACAGGAGCGAAATATTGACTTTGTTTTATTGGTTTCTGAATTGTGGTGTATTTAAGTTAGAGATGACTGATTTACTCACCTTGAACGCCTACCAAATTGATTCCTGTCGATTTGATACCGCCTATGACAGGTGGTCCGTCTCTCAGTGTTCATATAACCACCGATATTTGAAAAGAATGAAACGTTGCACAGCATTTTTACGCTTTCGCTTCTTATGAAAAAAATGTTCAGGTTTCTTTCTAACATTGTGAAACGCAAGAAAAAAAAGGCTTGCTTAGGCCCCGACTCATGCAAATTCAACAGCACAAGAATAAAAATTGCGAAAAAATAAGTTTTACTCGGTATATTTCTCGTTAATATCCATTTTAGCACGACTTGCTACAGTCAGTCAGTTAAGTGCCATACGTGATACATGCTTGGGTGATCATGTCTCGAAAGAGACATGACTGACTGGGCAGAAGATTATCCCGCAGTAGGTTGCCATTGCTTTCTGCGGTAGACTGGTTGCCGACCAAGGCTATAGAACCCAATCTGTCCTGCTATTTAACCCATAACTGGAAGGAAGAGACGGATTAATACCTTTCCCAAGGGTATTTGCGCGTAAGTGAATACAATGGATTCAACTGAAATTCGAACTCGGCTCCCCGTTTCTCATTCCGAGCCGATATCCACTGTACCACAAAAGAAATTGAAAAATTGTATCTACAGGCACGAATAATGGATAATTGTCCGTTCGATTTAAAACTCAAAATTATATATAAATTAAACTAAAATATTTGTTTATTTGTCGATTGTTGTCGAGTCCTTAGCTGTCAGTGAAGCTGTGAACGAATTTTTGGCGCTCTACGGCCTCGTCAGGTTGATGACTGGAGTTCTCGAGTGATAGTCGCCCTCTTTGTCGATTAGCTACGATCCGTCTTCTTCATTTTCATTTGCGAAAGAAGACGCACTGCGAAAAGAATAAGACGCATCGTAGCTAACCGGCAAAAAGGGCGACTATCACTCGAGAACTCCAGTCATTAACCTGACGAGGGCGTAGAGCGCCGAAAATTCGTCCACAGCTTCACTGACAGCTTAGGGCTCGACAACAATCGACAAATAAACAATACTGCTCAAAGGGAATATGAATACGTTGAATAAACTAAAATATATAAAATAAAATATATAGTAATTTAATTTAGATTCAATTTGAATATAAATATTATATATAATAATATAAGTAGTAAATTACTGATACCCCCAGAAGAGTAGACGGACAGGTCTGCCTACAATACTCTGGAGTCAGGATGCTGAATGTAACAAAAATGTTACATTTATGAATTATGTCAGTCAGTCAGTTAAGTGCCATACGTGATACACTCTTGGGCGATCATGTCTCAAAAGAGACATGGCTGACTGGGCAGAAGATTATCCCGCAGTAGTTTGCCATTGCTTTCTGCGGTAGACTGGTTGCCAGCCAAGGCTATAGAACTCAGTCTGTCCTGTTATTTGACTCATAGTTAGAGAGGAAAGAGATGTATTATATTATTAAGTAGTAAATAGTGGGGGATCAGTTTATTACTTTATAACAATAGAAAAGCGATCCCCCACTTTATGTCCAATACAAGTTTTAATTATATTTTCAACTATTATATTCAGTCAGTCAGTTAAGTGCCATACATGATAAACGCTTAGATGATCATGTCTCGAAAGAAACATGACAGACTGAGCAGAAAATTATCCCGCAGTAGGTTGCCATTACTTTTTGCGGTAGATTGTTTGCCAGCCAAGGCTATATAATCTGTTCTGTTATTTAACACATAGCTAGTGGGGAGAAATGGATTAATACCTTTCCCAATGGTATTTGCACGTAAGTGAATGCAAGGAATTTAACTGGAATTCGAACTCGGCACTCTGATTTCTCGTTCCAAGCCGATATCCACTGCACCGTTACACACAAGATTTGTATGGCTGGTCACTTGTATCCAAGGGTTCCTGTCTAATAGGACGCGGCTAGCTAATCCATGTTGCAGGCACATTTGTGTTTGCTCTGTTCAACACCCACAGAACCCACCTGTGGTTTATAATGGTTTACAATGATCAGACATTAGTTACAGTTTCTGGGAGAGAGCGCGTTAATGTAAACAACAGTCTGAACAAGGCCGAGACGTTCAAACCCTCAGTCATGAGGACGTGTGATTTCGTGCTGGCACAACCATCGAATCAATTTCACTCAATAGGCACTTTCTATATATATATATATATATATATATATATATATATATATATATATATATATATATATAGTCATCCGCAGACAGATCTGTTTCGCTGTATCACAGCTCATCTGTACGGTTAGACTCCGATTGCTTTTTAACCCAGGATTGAAACCCGACCGAATTGGCGTCAGTCGGCGATTCTACCTATGAGCTATGGGCGCTCGGTAGAGGGAGGCAGACTTTTTAGCGTATATATTATCATTATACACGCCCAATAGCTGAGAGTGTTCTAATTCATTGCTGAATGAACGAGGCGTATATATATATATATATATATATATATATATATATATATAAGTATGTTATATATATGTATAATTCATAACATAAGTATGTTCTAACATCACCACAAACTAGCTATTTGTTTCAACAGTTCACTTGACAAGACACAAGAAATGTTGAAACAAAATAGCAAATTTGTAGGAATTTTATAAAATCAGTCAGTGAAGTGCCATACGTGATACACGCTTTGGGCGATCATGTCTCGAAAGAGGATTATCCCACAGTAGGTTGGCATTGCTTTCTGTGGTAGAATGGTTTCCAGCCAAGGCTACAGAACCCAATCTGTCCTGTTATTTAACCCATAACTGGAGGGAAGAGACGGATTAATACCTTTTCCAAGAGTATTTGTGCGTAAGTGAATGCAAGGAATTCAACTGGAATTCGAACTCGGCACCCCGATTTGTCGTTCCGAGTCGATATCCACTGCACCACAACGCACATATAACATATATTTGAAATAAATATTAATTGCTTTACTTTGTATTGAGCACTCTTTTAAGAATAGTATTATTTGCGGGGAGGATACCGGAATTGTATTCTATCCATAACAACCTCTCTCTCTCTCTCTCTATATATATATATATATATATATATATATGTATGTGTGTGTGTGTGTGTGTGTGTGTGTGTGTGTGTGTTTAGAAATCTGAAATAAGCAGCTCTTTAAATGAGTATGTAAGAACTTTGCTAAACTACGACTGTGAAAGCATGAAACTGTAAGTAGTGGTTGGTCCTGTTTATATACACATGAAATGAATTGTTTGAACATTATTTTTATCGATACTCGTATTTAAGTAGATATTCTGTTTTTTTTTTTATTTTTTATTTTTTAATTAAACAGTATTATCTACTGGTCTGATTATTTACGATAAATTTTATTACGAAAATGTGTGTCATTCGGCAGGATTCGAACCTGCGATCCCGATCTACATAGGGGAAGCTACCATTTGATTTGGCAACGTCTTAGACCACGAATGACCTCCAGTCTAAACGAGGTTTTAATCAAGCCTATATAACACAATTTTCGATTCATCGCAACAACCATATCTGGTCTGAAATGTATCGTAATGTCAACAAATGTAAACACGTTAACGGCGGAAATTAACGAATTGTCGGTTGTTTGTAACAAGGTTTCGTTAAAATTCGTTAATTTCCGTAACATATATATATATATATATATATATATATATATATATATATATACTTTATTCCTGATCATTGACAGTCTCATTTTTTCTTATTTTCGGTTCATTTATGCAGTAAAATTAAAAGCAATTCACCTTATATATATATATATATATATATATATATATAGATATATATATATATATATATTATAATCATATCAGCTCAAGCAAGGTATTTTACTGCCATTGTTTTGCATGGGGTTACATAGGAGGAAAGTTATGAGAAAGAGTGAAAGGTTATAGGGGGTGTCAGGAAGTGGGTAAGAGAAGGATGAGAATACTGATGAGAGTGGAATGGACGGAGAAAGGAGCATGAGAGAGGGGATGCATGTTAGTGAGAGGAGATGACTATTGACTTTACATGTAAATTCTTGGAGATTGTAGTTGTCGGGGAAGCAAGTAAACGGAAGGGAAATTACACAGGCGGGAAATGCGAGAAAAGAAGCTGTTGGAGTAGAAATTGCGTTTACAATTTTTTGGTTTCACAGTAAAAGGGTGGGACCGAGTTGCTAATCTTGTGGCTCGAGTAAATTTATATATAGGGGCCACCAGTGAGCTAAGTTCATCGGAGCAGAAGCCGTGAAAGTATTTGTAGAAGAGTCACAGGGAAGCCACATTGCACCGGTGAGAAAGTGACTGTATCCCAGCTGCCAAGTAACTGTTATTTCAGTTACACTTGCTTTAATTCATGACCACTGAATATCCTTCTGTTTCTAATTTTCTATGTGCAAAATGTAGATGCTAAATCCCTAGTCCTACGAAAGCGTATTACAGTTTAAACAAACAAAACAGAATTCTGTGTTTAATCTTAGCATTTTTGCAAACTTAGAGCCCGTCAGTTTGAGCGACTGTACGTATATTTTCAAACCTCCATTTTGTTATACTTTTTATGTCGCTCTTTACAACAAGTTGACTCCCTACTAAGATTATACTTCACTTTTTTCTATATCGAAACTTATTTATAAATGGAACTTTGTCTGTGTGTGTGTGTGTGTGTGTGTGTGTGTGTGTCCGTTACCTATAGACTCCGAAACGGCTGAACCGATTTTCTTGAAAATTTACACAGTTGTACTATAAGCGTCTGCGAGTGTTCTTAGCTAGGTTTTGTGTCGAGGTACCCCCGATAAATATCGATAATCGAAAAAATCGGGTTATAGAAGGAATGGTCCGATTTTATCAAATTTGATACACTCATAGACAAAGACATAAGAAACGATATTCAGAAGTTTCAAGGTTGCAGTTCTTACAATAGTGCAGAAAATCGATAATATATATATATATATATGTATAAAAGGCACGATGTTTGTGTGTGTCTGTTTATCTGTCTGTATGTCCTTTATACAAATCCACAATTTTTATCCGATTCTCACCAAACTTCACACAAATATTCTTTAGGCTGAGTCTGAGCTCCAGGACCATGGATTAGTTTTAAAGCTTTTATTACACCCGAGCAACGCCGGGCTATACTGCTAGTCTCTTAATATGTATACCATTCGCAATTATTTAATTCTTGTTTCTGTAAATATTTAACTGAAGTATTGACTCTCAAATATTATAAACGTGTTCTTGTTGATATTCGTACATAAGTGTTACTATATCACAGGTATAGTAATGGTGGATTCTAATGATACAAACAGAAGGTAAGTAGACCACAGTGCCTTTGGTCATGTGGCGAATTTAAACGCTGATCACGTGATTAGCTCCAAGTAAATATTCCCCAAATATTAACAGTTATGTCGTGTTTATTGGAATGACTGGTGGAAATAAAACTTACCTTGCTATTCCAGTACGACATTACCAAATCCGTAATATGGTAGCACTTTTTCTTGACTAAAAAAATGATCTGTCTTTAGGTTTACGGGATGTGCGTTGTGGTGCAGTGGATATCAGCTCGGAACGAGAAATCGGGGAGCCGAGTTCGAATTCCAGTTGAATTCCTTGCATTCACTTACGCGCAAATACCCTTGGGAAAGCTATTAATCCGTCTATTCCTTCCAGTTATGGGTTAAATAACAGGACAGATTGGGTTCTATAGCCTTGGCTGGCAACCAGTCTACCGCAGAAAGCAATGGCAACCTACTGTGGGATAATTTTCTGCCCAGTCAGTCATGTCTGTTTCGAGACATGATCGCCCAAGCGTGTTTCGCGTCTGGCACTTAACTGACTGTCTTTACGTTTGAGAGAAAACACTTTATCTACATATTTACAGAATTTGAATGCGACAATAGTTTGTTCAAGCAGAGAAACAGATACACATTAGCAGATATTAGAGGATGTGAATTGAGGTCTTACTTGATAGCTAACTTGGCCATGTTCTTTGTCAGGGAAGTGATTTTTCCTTGACCATATCCGCCAGGAGAAAGTAGAGCTTTAGAAATAGACCGTTGAAAAATAAATTCATTCAGAATATTTTTGAATGAATTTATTTTTCAGCGGTCTGAAAGAGAATAATGTAAGAAAATTTACATGCCCAAAGACTATGTCTTGACTGTCGATTAGCTGTCCTACGACCATTGTCTGCGATGGACGTTACTCCAAGGAAGCGTACGAAAATTGTCATGTTGCACGAACACACTGGCAAACCTTACTAAGAGATCGACGATATTTTAACTGTCAGTCATGTCATCAAGGTGAAGAAACAAACTGGATCCATCAGTCTAGAACATAAAAAGAAAATGCGGTCGAAAAAAAAAAACAATGTCAAGAAACGACGTATACATGATCAGGAAAAGTGTGAAAAATCCTAGGAAGTTATTATTCGTTTTGTTTCAATTAATTTGCGCAAGGGTGTACACAAAATTTTTTAAAAAATTCTTTATCTGTTGGTTGCAACATGTTTATCACACTCAGGGGAAGTTAGACACTTCGACGTGGTTTAATGGTTAGCAAGCATGTCTCATTATATTAATTATGACTAAGTAGTGAGTTCAATCCTCATTGGGTACTCCATACTGATAGACGTCACATTTAAGCTCTGCTTATCTTAAAAGTGAACTTCAACATAGTGTAGCGGTTAGTTAGTGATTTTGTTCTTCACTGGATATTCCATTATCTCGGCCTTGTGCCATATCTAATCTACATCGTCTGGTTTCATTTTGACATTTTTAATAAATGGTTTCATTTTGGCTATTTTTTGTAGCATCAATTTGGACTTCGTTTTTTTTTTTTTAATTTTTACACATGAATTTTTATTCGGGTTTTTTTTTATGCGCTGTTTATCCTCTTATATGACTGTGAATTTTGGACAATTCTTTTAAGCACGAGGAAAAAACTAGAAGCAACGGAAATGTTGTTCTATAGAAGGATTATGGAAATTTCATGGACAGAGCAAGTAAGCAACAAGAAAGTCTTTAAGAAAAGGGCAACAGAAAGGCCACCTGCTTAAAATCATGAAGACATAACTGAAATTTTTTGGATACACAATGAGGAAGGAGGGCTTGGAAAATGTAACCCTCACGGAGCATATTGAGGGCAAAAAAGATAAGGGAAGACAGTGAACCACTTATGGGTCGATGGCAGAACTGGGGGCATTAGCAAAAGTAAGAAAAATTGCTAAGTGCCTTGTTACAGTACCGCACTGAATATTAACCTCTCTATTGCTATAGGCCCGGATGTAACATTACCGGCCTGGCGCTCCCAATAAAAGGATCTATTTCTATGCTCCGTCGTCCAGCCTTATTCCTCATACTAACATACACTAACGGATATTACTACATGGTGGCTAGCGGTCGGATAATATAAAGCATAAACAAACAAAGGAAACGCGTAAACAAATCAGCAACCCACGAGAACATACAGAAAAAAAAAAAAACTTCACACACGTGTTGGAAAAAAAACTACCGGCGCCATATTGCAACCTGAAAGTACATCTCACTACTTATATCCATCAAAGCTCCAACTCTTGTCAGAAGATAAGATAAACCATACGCTGACAGTAATATTATTTATTATTGTTCTTATTACTCTTATCATTATTATCCGTACTGTTTTATCGTTGATATTGACAAAAACAAATACATTATGGCACACCTTCTACCAACTATGAATTGGTCCGACCCCGACTTGAGCGAAGCCATGGCGCTGTTCAAGCAAAAAATGACCTTATACATAGAAGACGAGGAAATAACGGACGAAACCAAACAGGCCAGAAAAATCTGCCGTGGTATAGGCGACCAAGGTCTGAGACGCCTAAATGCTAGTGGCCTTACCGACGAACAGAAGAAGTCACCAGAACACCTATGGAATTTCTTCGAAAGTCAGCTTAGAGTGAACGTCAATTTCAGAATCCACAGACTTCACCTAATGCAATACCGCCAGAAACAAGGCGAGTCACTTGACGACTTTATCACAAGAGCCCGCACACTCGCACAAAAGTGCGACTTTACAGATGAAGAATTGAGTGAGAGATTAATAGAACTCATCATATTCTCCACACCCTACGATGCCTTCCGTAATGAACTGTACAGCAAACCAAAGGGGTACAGCACAGCCAGCGTCCTAACGGAAGGCCGGAAATATGAAGCCCTTACCGCCGGAAACGACCAACTTAACCAGCTCGGAATGCCAAAAGCAGAAAAATTATACAGCATCAACCGGGGTAGAAAATGTGGAAACTGCGATACCAGTCACAAGCCCAGACGATGCCCAGCATATAATAACGAATGCTCCGCATGCGGAAGCATGGGGCACTGGGCAAGATGCTGCAGAAAATCCAAGGAGAAGGAACGCAGAAACAAAAGCAAACACAGGAGCATGTCACGAAACCCACGGCACCACACCCCAAGAAGAAACCCACACACAAGGTATGGGGAAAATATCGACCATATTGGCACCGGCAATCACGAAGATGAATACCTGCAACGCTTCCATTCCATCACTGTCAGTGACAAATGCTTAGACAGTATAACAAAAAAACCAAAAAACCCAGGGACGAAGCCTACACAACCCTGAATATCAGACCACCCCACCTGAAATGCAGGACACACCACACCCTTCACATGAAGATCGATTCCGGAGCCTCAGGTAACACACTACCACTGAGGACATTCCAACAGATGTATGGAACATCAGAAAAAGCCCTTCCCATCCTGCAACCCTGCCCACATGTAAAACTCACCTCATACGGAGGCAACCTAATAAGATGTCTGGGAACCATCAGCTTCCCATGCCAATACAAGGACTCTGAATGGACAGACACAACATTCTATGTAGTGGAAGTACCAGGACCTGCAGTCGTGGGACTCCCAACAAGTGAGAAGCTGAGGCTGATCACGATACATGTGGACGCCTTAAAGAGATGCCCAACCAAACCCATCTCTTCCATCAGCCAACTCGTAGCGGAATACCCCAAACAGTTCGACAGGATCGGAAACTTCAGTGGAACCGCCAAACTCCTACTCAAGGAAGACCACCGCGAACAGCTACATGTGAGATCATCAAACATGAAAATGCACCATGATCATCACAACGGAACCAGACAGCTTCCACCACTATACCCAGGCCAGTGCGTACGGGTACTTAACAAGCCTAGCGACACGTGGCACCCCGGGACCATCATCAGGAATGACGATGGACCTAGGAGCTACATAGTAGAGACACCAAATGGCGCAAGACTCCGCCGCAACCGCACTCATCTACGAGCCATACCTGCTCCAGCGACAAGGAAGGTTCGTTTTAACATCCCAGAACCTGATACCCCACATAGCACAACCAAGCCAGAAGAAACAACGACTGGAGGTGAGATAAGAATACCCAACACCAACACACCCCCACCATACAGAAACAGATATGGCCCAGTCCAAACTAGATCTGGCAGAACAGTAAGAACTCCAGCGCGGTACAGGGACTGATACCATACCATAAGGGGGACACAACATATCATCCAAAAATATAGATACACACACAGACACAGGTATACACACACAACTAAAACAGGGGGGATGTTACAGTACCGCACTGAATATTAACCCCTCTATTGCTATAGGCCCGGATGTAACATTACCGGCCTGGCGCTCCCAATAAAAGGATCTATTTCTATGCTCCGTCGTCCAGCCTTATTCCTCATACTAACATACACTAGCGGATATTACTACATGCCTCACGAGATAGAAAGTTGTGGAAAGCCATGATCGCCCATGTCCCGGATCCATAATTAGCAAAATTGTCTTTGAGGAAAGCTTGCTAACTATTGCATTGCAATGAAACAATATTTTGTAGCCGTAGGGAGATGGTTAATGTTTCCTTGATTCGGCCTTGTGTCAGACTTAACCAAACTTCCTACAGCTTACAGGATTTATGCAGAGTTATCATCGTTAGAATTATTATCAGAAGGTTGGTTGTCGGCAGGTTGTAATATATGGCATTGTGTAGAATAATATAATAATAAAATATACATTTTGAATGTTAAAATAGAAATTTGTTAAAAGGAGGAATAACATAAGTTGTAGAAGTTAATGTACAATTAGAAACATTAATAAGAAGTTAAGGGTAGAGTTCGTGTTCAATGATAAATTTGACTTAAGGGTATCGAGAGTTAACGAAACTGCTCGTAGTAGTAATTGTTGAAAAACATAAGGAGAAAGAGAACAAGGTGCGACCTGACCTTATCTCCGGGTCGATTTGGAGTTGGCGTTACATTTTAGTTCTTTCGTCTCTCGGTTCCCATCTGAGTCTCTGACGCTGCGAAGTCATTTATATGTCCTTTTGAATTTCGCACTGGATCGCCAAGTCCTTCCAAGTCTTACAAGTCGCTCCCATTGGTTGAAAATCATTTTAACACCTACTTGCGAAATCTGGTTTCGACTTTTTCATTAAGCAGATGGTCAATCCTTTTTCTATTTAGGAAAACCAGGATTTCACACGTCATTGCGAATTTTTGTAAAAAGTGAAGAAGATTGATTTTAATTAATCTCTTTTCCGCTACAATTTCATTATTCACAGAATAATAACGTTGAAACACCGGCTCTCGTACAATCACCGAAGTTAAGCAACGTTGAGCCTGATCAGTACTTAGATCATGGTGATTACTAGGGAATACAAGGCGCTGAAAGTTTAAGCTTGAATGTACGGGTGGTGAAATTGAAAATCGGTGAGCCATGTTCCGATTCTAGTCGGGGTCGTTATGTTCACTTACTCGTAAAATGCTATTGAATCCACATCTCCTTCCGCTCAACGGGTTAGGGTTTGTATCAAAAATCATTATCTCGAAAAAAATTCTTAGAATCTAAAACTATTTTCTGGCTTTACCAGATAAACCGTAGAAAATAAATCAGTGAATCAACCAATGAAATATTGTGTACCTACGAAAAAAATATCGTTAAGAAATCGTTAAGAAATAATTAAAAAATTAGTTTTCAAAACTTTCAATACTTAATTGAATTAGGAATGAAGTTAATTCCTATTTCAATTTCATCATCTGCATATGAAAATGTGCAGCATCAGTAACAATGTATTGTACGATTTTGGCGTAAAATTAATGCAGATTATTTTTTAATACGATTTTAAACTAATTATAATTTTTAAAAAAGTAACTTGTGAAAACATTTTTTAAACGAGATACACGCACAAAAAGACGATGGTTAAGATAGCGACGACGCACTCTTTATTCAATAAGGTCAATTTAAGTCGATTTTGTAAAACCTTTTGTGATTGGTTGTGCTTTCCGGATTAACCAATCAAAAAGCTCGATACAGTTTGCTTTTACACGTGGTTTGTCTCGTAAACAGGTTTACGAAGACAAACGATAAATTAAATAAACGTAGGTTTTGATGACCAGACTTGTTTAAAATTGATTTTAATAAAATATTTATATTACTATGCCGCGTAAGTGTACAATATGTGGTAAGTTGGCTGTTCTAAAGAGGCCTAAGACTGTAAGTATTCCTTTGTTTACAATATTTGAAAAAGTCCTGTAATTTTTTTGTTGTTACTGAATTTTATTAATGGCAACTTTTCACGCGACACGCAATGACTTATTGTAATTTCCTTGAATTTTTACATTTTTTAGTCTCATTGATCATGTTTGTGTTTTACGACAGGAAATGGTTTTAGATTTAAAAATAAATCCAAAATTAGTTCTTAGTGTCAGTGTAGCACATAATGTTTTACAGACCCGTCCACGTGTATGCCTGTTAAAATTGTTCACACACGCGAAAATGAATGAACCCCACGCACCCTTGAAAATTAAGTGAACAATTTTTGTTCAAATTATTATTTGTAACCTCCCTACTAACATGGCCTACTCAAAAAAAACAAAAACAAATGACAGGCTTGTTTTTTTTTTTTTAGTTGCTCTATTTTTGAAGCGTCAATATAACTGATTCTAGTTGTAAATTTTATTAATTTTATCATTTTTTTTCAATTTTACAAGGGTGTTTTTTTTTTATTTCTGAAAAAAAAAGTGTCTCTTTTTCATTGTCGGTGTTGGAACGCTCACTAAAATTAACGAACCTTCCCAACCTGATAAGCATAACAATCGAGTTAAAAACTGATAATTCTTTTGGTTGTTTTTTTTTCTTTGCCTGTTTCCTGTTTGTTAAAATTTGTTAAATCCCCTAAAGCTATGAACGTAAATAGCATTTTTAGAATGCAAGGAATTCGTATTCCAGTTGAATTCCTTGCATTCACTTACGCACAAATACCCGTGGGAAAGATAAGGAAGGTCTATCTCTTCCCTTCAGTTATTGGCTAAAGGACAAATTGGGTTCTATAGCCTTGGCTGGCAACCAGTCTACCGCAGAAAGCAATAATAGTAACCTACTGCAGGATAATCTTCTGTTTAGTCAGTCATATCTCTTTTGAGACATGATTGCCCAAAGCGTGTATCACATAACACTCAACTAACTTTTTTCCACTGACAAATAGCATCCATAGCACTGAGCAGGATGAATAAAGGCCCCGAACTTAATAAAAATAGTTTTTTTGTCAATGTTTGTTATTATTAAGAAGAAATAACAATAATTTTTGTTATGTCATTAATTTTTAATCCTCTGTAGCTCGTCGAAATTTTGGTTATTTTTTTTTTTTTCCATCAATGGTCAACTTATACTTTTACAATTATTATTTTAATCCGGTGAAAAACATCGATTTGGATTTTAGAAATTGTTGTCAGATTTTAATGAAACTTTCAGGACTTATTCACAGATGAATGACATATTATTTTACATATGTTACACTCCCCCCAACTTAATTTCATGAAATTAAATTTCATCCATTTAAAAGCAAGACTCATTTGAAAATGTAAAAAAAAAAAAAAAATTGCAATTATTATTGTAGTGTAAATCATGAATTTATATATATATATATTTTTTGTTTTTGAATTTATATATATATATATTTTTTTTTTTTTTTTTCAAACTACTACTTATTTTCCAAAAATCTGCTCCAATTCAGGGGAAAAATGCAATATGTCATTATTTAATTAGAAAAGCTTTTAATTGCTTTTATAAATAAAGAATAAGATTTATTAAGGACACTGAGAGATATTTTCCATAAATAGTTTTTTTTTTTATGTATATAAAATATATAATGTTTCTATTTTTGAAAGTGTGGTCGACTATACATGACATTACCAGAAAATAAGAGTGATGGCTATAATAAACTTAGTCAACAGTCCTAAAATTAGATTACAGAGAATATTTTCCAACATTTTTAAGATTACTTAGTACTTAAAAATTATATATATATATATATATATGGTCACATCAATTTTTTAAATAATGTTTTACAGATAAATTCTCCATAGAACAATCATTATGTGAAGACCTGTCAACTACTTGTCAATTATGGCAGCATTGGTTAAAAAACACCTACCGATTTGTTTTAAAAATGCATTTCTGTATTATTTTAAACTTAAAATAATGTTTGTCTATACAACATAGAGGGCTGGAGCATACAACAGTCGAAATGTGACTATGGCAATAAAGATGAGGACAACAGTCTGAACAATGTAAATAATGTTAAAATACATAACATTTTTTTTTTTAAATCAGCTAATAATATTCCTTCCTCAAATAAAGATTCAGGAAAGTAGAATTTACTTTTGTGAGATTTTTAAATATAGAGAATTACATTTTGATGAAAGATACCTAAAAAGCAGTGCTAATCAGCTATTTTAGAAAAAAACAGATTCTAATCAATATAATTTCTTTTGAAATACATCAACATATTTTGCTTACTGGAAATAGTAAATTTAACCCTTTAATTAAAGTTAAAATGAAAACTTTAAGACAGCTTTTTTTTTATATACAAAAACTCAATTTAAACCAAAGTTTTCAAAAATTAGTGAAGATACCTCTATAAAATAATTGCTTTTAACAGGATATGGACTCCAATTCCATATCACTAAAATTTGTTTTTCATGGATGATGCCTTTACCAATTTTATCACAATAGTCGAGGAATATCGAAAAAATTCTTCGAAGATGAAAAGGAGACAATAAAAATATGCTTTTACAGAAGGATAAGAATTGCTTAGATAATATGAGTAATAGCAACGTTTTAAGGTCTAGTAGTAGTTTGTCGGTCAGTTAAGTGCCATACATGTGGACGATCATGTCTCGAAAGAGACATGACTGACTGGGTGGAAGATTTTTCGCAGTAAGTTGCTGTTTCTTTCTGCAGTAGACTGGTTGTCAACCAAAGTTATAAAACCCAATCTGTCTTGTTATTTAACCCATATCTGGAGGGAAGAGACAGATTAATACCTTTCCTAAGGGTATTTGCACATAGGTGATTACAAATTCAAATGGAATTCAAACTTGGCTTTTTGATTTCTCATTCTGAGCCAATATCCACTACACCACAATGCACATCTTTCTGAAAAGCATCACCTTCTTCTCTCTATGATACCTTGGTAACTTATGGGCAAATAAATCCTGATAACTTATGTGACCAGATATTTAGGTAAGTGAAACAAAAGCTCAGTCTGTACCAAAGCACAGGGCTCTCCTACTTGCACTGCTTGACCACTTTTTGACCTCAATAGAAACCCAAGAAAAGAGGGTTTCAGGGGGGTTAGTTCCCTCTACCATTGAAAGTTGGAGAGGTTGACACACTACTCTAACTACCAAAGAACTCATCAGAATGATTGCCTCTTACGAAAAAGAAAGGAGTTTTGTACTCTCTATCTGTTTTAATGTACTGAGAGCTATGAACTATGTCTCACAGGAAATATATCGTCTGTCTTCATTAAAAAAAGAAAATGACCCTCCATAAGGAAAAATGGCAAACCTGAAGGAGACTACTACCACCTTTAAATTTGTCATTTTTTCAATTTTTTTTACTTTTTTCGGTGCAATCTTATCGATTACACCCGAAACTTTCCAATTGACAAAAATCATTTGTAAAAATTTTAATATTTAAACAATTTTAGGGGGTGATCAGTTTTTCATAAAACATTATAGTAAATCAATCCTCCATTTTGGAACCACTTGCTGGTACAACATTACCACCAACTGTAAATTTGTTGATTATCAATTTTTTTTTCTTTTTTCAGTGCAATATTACTGATTAAACCGTAAACTTTTCGACTAACAAAAATAATTTGTAAAAATGTAAATATTTCAACAATTTTAGGAGGGGGGGCTCAGTTTTTCATCCAACCTTATAGTAAATCGATACTGTGCAATTAACTTTTTTGTTTGTGCATCTTCAACAACTGAATCTTTTGTGAAATATTTTGAATAAAGCCATTCTTGGAGTTTCTGAGGAAGATGCCATCATAAGAACTGAAGAAAACTTGAAAAGGTCAAGACAAGAGCAACAACTCATCCCAAAATAAACAAAACAAAGCAACCCCCAACGCGAGTGGTTCTAAAATGGAGAAATGAATTACAATAACGTTGTATGAGAAAGTGAGCACCCCGTAAAATTGTTTATATATTTAAATTTTTTCAAATTGTTTTTGATAATCTGAAAACTTTATGTAATAATCGATAAGACTGTGCTAAAAAAATAATAAAAAAAATATGAAAAACAACAAATTTAAAGGTGGTGGTAGTCTCCTTCAGGTCTGCCGGAAAATTGAAAATAAAAAGGACGCATATTTAGCACAAGAAAGAGACAATTGAAATTTTTATATTCATAATGAAAAGGGTTCGGAGAATTTGACAATTGCAGGATATAGAAGTTAAGATGAGCAGGGTGGGGAAACAGCAAATGACCTACATCGTAAAGATGGTAGAACAAAGAATGGGAATAGTAAAAATAAAAAAATATTGCGAAGAATTTCAAAAAATAGGAAGTTGTGGAGAGTCATAATTGGCCACTTCTTGAAGGGATATAGCATGTAAAAGACAAGTCAGTTAAGTGCCATATGTAATACATGCTTTAGGCGATAATGTCTTGAAAGAGACATGACTGACTGAGCGAAAGATTATTCCGCAGTAGGTTGCCATTGTTTCCTGCGGTAGACTGGTTGCCAGCCAAGGTTATAGAACCCAATCTGCCCTGTTATTTAACTCATAGCTAGTGGGGGAAGAGATGTATTATGTTATTAAGTAGTAATTAGTGGGGGATCAGTTTGAGCGATCATATCTCGAAAGAAACCTGACTAACTGAGCAGAAGATGATCCTGCAGTAGCTTGCCATTATTTCTGTGGTAGACTAGTGAATTAAGTTATTATATTAATAAGTAGTAATTAGTGGGGGATCAGTTTATTACTTCATAACAATAGAAAACCGCTTTATGGCCAGTACAAATTTTAATTATATTTCCAACTATTATATTCAGTCAGTCAGTGAAGTGCCATACATGATACATGTTTGGGCGATCATATCTCGAAAAAGACATGACTGACTGGGCAGAAGATTATCCCGCAGTAGGTTGCCATTGCTTCCTGCGGAAGACTGGTTGCCAGCCAAGGCTATAGAACCCGATCTGTTGCATCATTGGACTATAGTGTCTCTCTCTTTTTTTTTTTAACTACCTTTAATTACTTGAATTCTTATTATTTACATTGTTTGGATTATTCTCCTCATCTTTATTGCCATATTGACAACATTTCAGCTGTTATATACTCCAGCCTTCTTCAGGTGATTGAAATTTCAAACCAAACCTTTTATTTTGATCACTGGGTTATATTTTTCTCATTCCATGAGTAATGCCTCTTTTTATCTCCATTTCACTCTGAGTTATTTATTCACCACTGCTGTATTCAGGTATTGAACTCCCAACTCTTAGGGTCAAGTCACTGGATCTAACCAACACTTTTGTCCACTGGACCATGGGCATTGTGGTGTAGTGGTTATTGACTCAGAATGAGAAGTTTGAGAGTTTAGTTCAAATTCCAGTCGAATTCATAAGTGCCATACCTGAAACACGCTTGGGCAATCATGTCTCGAAAGAGACATGACTGACTGGAAAGAAGATTATTCCACAGTAGGTTGCTATTACTTTCTGCGATAGACTGGTGGCTGACCAAGGCTAGAGAACCCAATCTATCCTGTTATTTAACCCATTTGAAGGGAAGAGACAGATTAATACCTTTCCCAAGGTTATTTCCACGTAAGTGAATGCAAGGAATTCAACTGGAATTTGTACTTGGCTCCCCGATTTCTTGTTCCAAGCCAATATCCACTACACCACAACACACATCCACTGCCTATCCCATCAGCAGATGTATAATACCCAGGCTACTGTATTACAGTTTTGTGAATGGATAACATAGTTTTTCCTGGTACGGCCTCTTGATGCCTCAATAAAGTATACTATGCTCTCCAACAACTCTTCTGCTTAGTCAGTCATGTCTCTTTTGAGACATGATCACCCATGCATGTCTCATGTATAGCACTTAACTGTCTGGCACAATATATGAGAGGATGCTGAAGAATTCTAAGCTCAACCGACTTCTTAAAATCTGACATAAATCACATTTAAACAAGTGCTTATGTCTGACACATTAAGATTTCATTGTGTAATCTAAATCTAAACTTATTTATAAATGGAATTTTGTGTGTGTCCGTTACCTATAGACTCTGAAACGGCTGAACCGTTTTTCTTGAAAATTTACACAGTTGTACTATAAGTGTCTGCTAGTGTTCTTAGCTAGGTTTTGTGTCGAGGTACCTTGATAAATATCGATAATTGAAAAAATCAAGTTATAGAAGGAGTGGTTTGATTTTAATCAAATTTCATACACTCATAGACAAAGACGTGAGAAACGATATTCAAAAGTTTCAAGGTTGCAGTTCTTACAATAGTGCAAAAAATTGATTTTAATATATATATATATATATATATATATATATATATATATATATATAAAAGGCAAGATATTTGTGTGTGTGTCTGTTTATCTGCCTGTATGGCTGTATATTTTCAGCTCTTTTATTTTAGTTTTTGCTTCAGGTTTGGCTCCAAGTAGGTATAATTGTAGTTCTTAGTCTCAGCCATAATACCATTTGCTTAGAGGACTTATTTAGCCTTCAAAATTCAGTTTACGACGAAAAAAACTTATTTGATATCGATACCAGGAAATCAAAATTTGACTTACATCCATTCATTTTTCTTTCCGTCTACGGTTTCACTTTAACTGGAAACAACTATTGCTTTTTAGTCTTTCGTGCCAACATCCAAAAAGTCTGAGCTCCAGGACCATGGATTAGTTTTAAAGCTTTCATTACACCCAAGCAGTGCAGGGCTATACTGCTAGTAAGATATTATTTATATCCATGTCTGTAATGGGAAACTATTCAACACTTGTTGCACAGTTTTTTCTCACAAGGGCAGATAATCCCTTCTTTTTCTGTCATGATGGAATTAACCAAAAAACTTGCTTTTGTTACTTTCGCTAACTTTTTGCACATCTGCTTTTTAGCCGCCGCCTTGTGTACAAGTTGTATGGCAAAAAAGGAAGTTTCTTCCTTGTGCGTGAAAAATACTTAATAATTTTTAAATCTGTGATAAAAATATGGATCATATCCAACTTATTAGACCCTAACCCATAGGTAATCTTATGTTTTAAATATTTGTCTTGAATCCTTTCCTTTCTAAAAGTATAATGAAGTTTTGTGAGGAATAGGGCGGTCTTTGCTAGAAATAGAACCGTGCTGAAATCAGCAGGGTTGTGTGTCTAGAAATTTAAACATTTAGCATCCCCATGTCTTCTACATTTCCTCTAGATGCATAATTATAGATATGGTGGCTGGCCACTTGTATCCAAGTATGCTTGTCTACTAGGGAAGCTAGCCAATCCCGTTGTAGATGCTTGCTCAGGCACATTTGTGTTTGTCCAACATCCACAGAGCTCGCCTGTTGATTACATTGGAAATATGCTAAACAGAACTTAATCACAGTTTCTGGAAGAGCCTGCATTATCTTGCATGATCAGCAATCTGGATAAGGCCCTCAGTCACGATGACTTGTGACTTTGTGCCAACACAATCATTGACAGCTCCCAAATAGTTCTGTTTACCCAATTTCACTCACAAAGCTTTGTTCAACTCATGGCATTGTTTTCAAGCACTTTCGAAAGGTGCTGCACTAGGGGATTGCCTCCCCAGGTCAATAACATCTTCCTGATAAATTAACCATAATGAGATTTGAAATTTACAACTGGCATTTACTTTTTATATCCCCCATCCCATTTTCATCATTTATCCGTCACCCTCCAGATGGTGCATAGGGCAGCAACTTTTTGTTGCTGTTTCTGTAACACACTGTTTTTTAAGGGGCAGGGTTGTTAGCTCCGCACCCAACCCCCAAACCTGGAGGACCGGTGAACCATTCTTGGTCCTTACTTTTACAGCACCTGGTATTCCCAAATGGTCACCCATTTAAGTACTGACCAGGCTCGATGTTGCTTAACTTTGGTGATTGGATGGGAACCGGGTTATTCAACATGATGTAGCCATAGACCATCCCGTTTTACCTTATGTGTATATAAAATTTCATATGACATGTTTCATCCTTCAAGAATTCATTGAATTAACAAGATGTTTTCAGATGAAGTCCTAAAGGTCAAAGTTAAAGATTCTTTCTACTGTCCTTTTTTTTTTTCTCAATCATTTCACCCCTTAGCAAGGCAATAAAGTTACTAAGACACAAGAGGTTACTGAGTGCCAAAGAATAAGAAAAAGTAAAATGCTATTCAGGAGAGAAAGAACAATAAAAGTACAAGAATTAAGATAGAATATAACAATTGACATTGCATTTAAATTTTTGAAGTCCACAAGCTAGAAGTGGGATAGAAAAAACTGTTAGCAAAGAACTTAGTTATATTTTTTTAACCATTTCAACTGTAAAATAATGAAACCTTGTTACCAATCTAGTACTGTGCTTAAAGTTATGTACCATAGCAGAACAGTATTTATGGAAAAGGCTCAGGGAAACTGCATGAAAATGTCTGCAGGTCAGGATCATTAACATTGCAGATTCTTTGGATTTTATCAGTAATCTCAAAATAGGATCCCCAGACCATATGTGGCAGCAATATTCGAAGAATGGATGGATGGCAGACATATAAAATAGATTCTGAAGTGAAAAACATCTAGCATGACACAGAACCAACTTTCCTAGCAGCAGGCCTAGAAATTGATTCGATATAAACATTCCACAATGAAAAATGTTATCCTGCAGAAGGTGCTACAAATTCCCTTTCCTGGGGGTTAGCATCAGCCATGAAAATGAAAGGCAGAAAAGGGTCTCTCAGATTATCAATAAAAAGAAAGCAGTTATATTTTGGAGACATTAAACACTATCACTTGTCCCAGTTAATAGCAGATTTGAGGTCACCTTTGTGATCAGATCCTAATTTGACCTCATCAAACTGATCAGATTAGTATTTTCTTAAAATTGTTCTTGATATGTAAACATTTATAGGTTGTTTTTTTTTTTTTTCTCATATAATTCCATCCAAGATAATAATATTTATTGAAGTTCTTTTACGGAACAGAACATGTTACATAGAATTTTTTTTTCATTTTGTTATTTGATTCCCCAATATCTAAACTTATTTATAAATGGAACTGTGTGTGTGTGTGACTCTGAAATGGCTGAACCGATTTTCTTGAAAATTTACACAGTTGTACTATAAGCGTCTGCGAGTGTTCTTAGCTAGGTTTTATGTCAAGGTACCCCCGATAAATATTGATAATCGAAAAAAATCGGGTTATAGAAGGAGTGGTCTGATTTTAATCAAATTTGATACACTCATAGACAAAGACATAAGAAACGATATTCAGAAGTTTCAAGGTTGCAGTTCTTACAATAGTGCAGAAAATCGATTTTATATATATATAGTCTGAGCTCCAGGACCATGGATTAGTTTTAAAGCTTTCATTACACCCGAGCAATGCCAGGCTATACTGCTAGTTCTGATATATAGAAATTTCTATAATATAAATTGCAAATCAACCTAGACTTTCAATTGCTTTCATTAAATACAGACATGCATACTGCCACCATTTTTAATGTGTGTAACAGAATGAGAGGCTCAAAGAGCAAACCAAGAGTGAACACAGGAAGAGAGGGCTGTTCAGTGAGTGTAATCAAGTCCAGGCAAGGGTAGTTGTATTGTTGGGTTTGCACAAATGCCTAAACACCTGAGGTGATAGATACACAGCCTAAGCTGTCAGCCAGCCAGCTGCCCACCCACTGTCCATTCAAGCAGAAAACGAAATAAATAAAAGTCTCGGTGGCAAGACAAGACTTCACACTTTTACTGCTGACAGTTGGGCGGAGAAGAAAATATCATGACATGGCTACCATCAAAATCCGAAGGGGGTGGTGGTCGAGGGGGGTTGAGGGAGAAAGAAAGAAGCAACAAATTAATTGGTTAAAGGTGCAAGTATAGTCATTCAAGAAGTGTCTGCAACACTACCTTGTCTCTGTCTTTCTCTCTTATTCCTTCAATCCATTGTAATTTGGGAAATTCCACGTTGGCCAGCTGTAAAACTTGCCTGAAACATTTTACTATCTATTTAGTTTTTGTTTGCCATCTTGATTTAAATTAGATAACACAAATCAATGAAGCTATAGGAAAATAAACAAACATGTGAGTCAGTGAGCAGATGTCGTTTTTCATTTTTTATCTCTCTCTCTTTATATATATATATATATATATATATATATATATATATATAGGCATGTATAAAGATAATATACGCACTAAAAAGTCTGCTTTCTTTTACCAAGCGCCCATAGCTCAGAGGCAGAATTGCTGACTGATGCCAATTCGGTTGGGTTTCAATCCTAGGTTACAAGCAATCGGAGTCTAACCGTACTGATGAGTTGTGATACAGTGAAACGGATCTGTCTGCGGATGACTATATATATATATATACACACTTTTTAATTTCATGCATACATGTTTGTTTTTGGTTTTGTCAATTGCCCAGTATAGCTGGGTCAGTTGGGCACTGTCTGTGTGAAAAAGAGCACTATGATACAATTCAATCCACCTGAAATTTAGTACTGCCATGCTGTATTGCTTGAAATTCATGCTGGAAGCTCCACCACAGCCATTTCAGAGTGTTTTGGTGTCACTGTGAGGACAGTGCAGAGGATTCAGAAAGAGGTGGATGATGCATCTAGTCAAGATGATGGTGTTTGAAATGGAAGCCTACATCAAATGCTTTGAGGAGCTAGTGTTGCCCTGGGTCAAGAGGGCGATTGTTGGAGTCCCTTACGTCTGGCAACAGGACTCTGTACCATGTTGCACAAGCAGGAGAACCCAGTTATGACTGACTGACAATTTTTGAGACCACATCAACCTTTAAATCTGGCTAGCTAACTCCACATATTGCAACCCCGTTGATTATTATGTGTAGGGCACAGTTGAGCAAAAGACCAACAAAACTCTTTGCAACACTAAAGGTGAACTGAAGGCAAGAATTATAGCTGCATTCACAAACTTAAACAAGGAGATTGTCCAGAAGAGTTGCAGGAGATTCTGAAGTTGTCTGGAGGCTGTGATTGAAGTTAAAAGTAATTTTATTGAATAAATTTACTCTTTAGTATTTAATGATTATATCTAATGTCAGTGCTATTTTCATTTTTGTGTAATTTATACAACAATTCATTCATCACACCCTATATATCAAAACTTATTAGTTGTTTTTTTTGTTTTTGTTTTTTTTGCTTGACTCTAAAATTTCAGTCCATCAAGCCTGACCCTTTACTTTTATATTTTTGTGATTGATAGCTAGAAAATCTGCAAACCTATGACTCCTAGACATTTGGCCAGATATCATCAAATTTGTGAACTTAAAAAAATAGAAAAATGTCTCCAGATGAAGTTCTCTTCTGCAGTGATGTCAAATGTGAATAACATTTTATTAGGTTGTCCCAAAAGTTTGTAAACACTTGCGAAATGGGTCTATCTGGTCCAGCACAATTGAGACAAGCGATGGGTTCAGAAAGGGCAAGAGACACCGTCGGTTCCAAAACAAGATCGGCAAGACAGTCATGTTGTGCGTTTGGAACTTTGAAGGACTCGTGCATTTTGAGTTGGTTCTGAATGGTCGTGCCATCAATGCTGAACTTTACTGTCAGCAACTTGAGTGGGTCTACGGAAAGTTGAAGCAAACGTACCCAGCTCTGACCAACCGAAAGCACGCTTTGATGCAGCAGGACATTGCCAAGTCACACACCGCCAGAAAGACCAAAGACAAGTTTGAAGAGCTGGATGATGAGATTCTGCCACATCCAGCCTACAGTCCTGACTGTGCTCTATCAGATTACGGCCTTTTCCGCTCAATGCAACACTTTCTGAAGAGCCGCCGATTCGACTCGTTTGATGAAGTCGAGGAAGCGTGCCAAGAATTCTTTGATTTGAAGCCAGTTGAATGGTACTTTGACCAGATCCGAAAGCTTGCAGATCGATGGCAGAAAGTCTTGGAAAATGATGGTCTTTATTTTGAGCAATAATTTTTGTTGTTTTTGCGAGTAAAATTTCAATTTTTTTTGCAAGTGTTTTCTGGTAACCTTAGATTACTTGGCGAGTAAAATTTCAATTTTTTGCAAGTGCTTACGAACTTTTGGGACAACCCAATATTTCCAGTGAAACTGCAGACTTTTGTGCCTGTTTCTAATAACATTGATCCGTCTCTGTTAAAATATCAGAGCAATAAACTGTTCTCTTCCTTGCAGATGATCTTTTTTAGCATGATCATGAAACTGTTAAGATTTGTAAAGAAGGAACACATTATCCCTCAGTAGGTTGCCATTGCTTTCTGCGGTAGACTGGTTGCCAACCAAGGCTATAATAATGTTCTAGTGTCATGTATCTTGTCCATTTACCATTTGTAAAGCTTGTCTAAATTATAAATTTTATAAGGCTATGATTAGGCTTTTATTGATCACTGGAATAAAATTCCAATATTACGATTTTGAACCTAAACGTAATCTTTAAACTTGTTTCCTCAAAAAATATTCTAGTGTCATGCATGTTTTCTATTTACTGTTAGTAAAGTTTGACTAAATTATAAATTTTATAAGGCTGTCATTTAAGTCTTTTATTGATCACTGGAATAAAATTCCAATATGACAATTGTGAACCTAACCTTAACCTTCAAACTCAGTCAGTTAAGCGCCATACGTGATACACACATTAGGTGATCATGTCTCGAAAGAGACACAAATGCCTGGGCAGAAGCTTATCCCGCAGTAGGTTGCCATTGCTTTCTGTGGTAGACTAGTTGCCAGCTAAGATTGAATAAATTGTAAACACTATGTTTGCTTATTTTTAATAAAATCCGTTCATACTCACGGATAATCTTTCGCTTATTACAATCAAAACATGTCAGAAATATAACATCTGTCAACATTACAGCTCATTTCTGACATCTTTTGATTGTAATACGCAAAAGATTATTCATGAGTATGAACAGATTTTATTAAAAATAAGCTAACATAGTGTTTGCAATTTATTTAATCTGACATATATATATATATATATATATATATATATATATATATATTACCAAGTATATGGTCGGTATCAGTCAGTTAAGTGCCATATGTGATACACGCTTTGGGCGATCATATCTCAAAAGAGACATGACTGACTGGGCAGAAGATTATCCCGCATTAGGTTGCCATTGCTTTCTCTGGTAGACTGGTTGCTGACCAAGGCTATAGAACCCAATCTGTCCTATTATTTAACCCATAACTGGAGGGAAGAGATGGATTAATACCTTTCCCAAGGGTATTTGTGCATAAGTGAATGCAAGGAATTCAACTAGAATTTGAGCTTGGCTACCTGGGTTGTCGTTCCGAGTCGATATCCACTGCACCACAATGCCCCAAAAGCACTATTCTTAAAAAAAACTGCTCAATAAAAAGCAGAGTGAATAATATTTAAACTTAAAACATCACTCCAAAATACCTGTTTTGTTTCGACACTTCTTTTGTCTTATCAGGTGATGGTGCTGATTGTGTGATGAAGATTTTAAAAAGGTTCAAAACTAGCCAAACCCTTTCAATAAGAGAGACATTGTTATGTAGTCTGTAATGACCAATCAAAATACAAGTAATTTTTAATTTGAAAAACATAACAGATCCTAAATACAATTTATTGGTGCATTAATGTTAGTGTTTGATTAAAATAGAGATCACTATTACTATTAACTTCACTTTATAATAAAAATTAAAATTTCTCCATTTCATATTTGAATAACTTTATAATCTAAACCTGATGTTTAATTAGATTTAAAATTCTGATTGATGTTAAATGCAGTACCTCAACTTTAGAATTTTGTAGATAAACTTTTATAATTATTCAGTCCACTTGTAAGGAGGTTTCAGGAATTTACTGCTGTTTTAATTTTTGTGTTTCTGGTTGTTTTTTGTGTTTTGTTTTTTTTTTTTTGTGTGTTTTTTTTTTTTTTTTTTTTGTTTTTTGTTTTTTGCATGTTTTGTTTAACAAAGTTATGCCTTAGTTGGGATGCTTTTATTATTTGTGTTAGGTTAAGTTTCTCTCTCTTGTTGTCCCTCTCCATGTGAGCATGTTTTAAATGTCATTGTTATTTCTTCTTTGCATCATTTTCTTGCCTCCTTACACTCTTTCCCTATTCCTTCTTTTTCTCTTTTTGCCATGAGTGCTATATATGTGTATTTATATATATATATATATATATATATATATATATATAGTCCGCACACACCTAATCATAAATTTTTCTTGGCTCAGTCTTCATTTTATCACAAAGTAAAGTAACTGATAGCTCTTGCTTATGTTCAAGGTAAAATTTAGGCATGCGAGGTGGTAAACAAGGTGGCATGGAAACTGGCCCTTGGGGTGGGGCTTCATGTGCTCTTTGTTTTTTTTTTTTTTGCTTACACTGTTTATGTATGGTCTTCCTTCAACAAAAGTAATTTCTTACAACTTGTAATGATCAAGATTACATCCATTGACCAAATGCCACAAGGTGAGTAAAATGACTCCAGCTGCCCTCACCTCTAAGCAACCATCCCATCCCATCCCCTTGCAACACCCGCCCATGTTGGGGTGGGTGCATGCTCTGTCACTCGTCAAACAGTAACATGAGATTCATTCTATTTTATATCAATGAAGAAGTTAGTCTTTCTGTTACAGGAAAAAAATTATTTAAATGGTATTTTCAGCTGAATGAATTAAAGAACGGGTGTGCTGAAATGCTTGTGACTCTTAATTTGACCTATTCATTGAAGAAGAAAAAAAACTGACTCATTCTTTGAAAAGTAAGTAAACATATATAGTCGGCTCTCCACAGGGCACACAGCAAAAGTGTAAAAACCCATGATTATCTTTCAGTCCTCAACTTTGACCATATTTAGTACCCTGAGATCATATGGCTGAAAAAACCTGATTAAAAAAAATTAGTTCTCCTTGTATTATATTGAAACAAGAAAGTGAAAGAAGTGTTCGACAAGGCAGTAAAGGAAAAGAATAAACTATGAACTCATAAGTTTTTTTTTTTCCTGGTGCCCCAACCACATAAATTTAAGTGTACTATTCCAGTTGAATTCATTGCATTCACTTATGCGCAAATATCCTTCGGAAATGTATTAATCCGTCTCTTCCTTCCAGTTATGGCTAAAATAACAGGACAGATTGAATTCTATAGCCTTGGTTGGCAACCAGTCTACCACAGAAAGCAATGGCAACCTATTGCGGGATAATTCTCTGCCCAGTCAGTCATGTCTCTTTTGGGACATGATCGTCCAAGCATGTTTCACGTATGGCACTTAACTGACTGACAATGTTGGCTTCCATGTCTCACGCATTTAACATTGAAATAGCTAAATGTAACCACCACTTCTACTCTAACAGTTTCTTTTCTCACATTTGTTGCCTGTGGAACTTCCTTCCATTTACTTGCTTTCCTGATAGCTACAATCTCCAAAAATTTCTCTGCAACATCAATTGTCATTTGCTATCTTGTTGAATCCCATTCACTTTTTATCCTTTCTTCAATACCCACTATACCTAATCTTTTCTCTCACTGTAGTCCCCTGTGCACTAGTGGTGGTCCAACCTTACTTGGAGTGAAATGATTTAAAAACAAAAAGAAAATGCATGTTTGTCAGTAAAAGAGACAGTCTAAGATGTGAAGTACATACTGGGGATATCAAAATGAAGCAAGTAGAGAAAGCTATGTTTTGTAATAAAAGAACAGAAAATAGCACATAAAAATTTGAAGGTACACAAAAGCAGTGAAAGATGCCTTCCATGAACTAAGTAATTATTAAGATAGGGGAAAATATTGTGAGACTCAAAGCATCCTTGGCTGCTATGTAATATCTAGTCTTCCGTGTAGCAGTGATTGCTTCACAATCTTTTAGTGACAAATACTAAAAATGCCATTGACAGAACATGAGCAACAAGGAAGTTTTAAGGAAAATAAGAACAAGGGAATTTATACTTGGAATGAGGCAGCTGAAAGAGACACATGATGAGGAAAGTGGACCTAGAGAATTTAACACTCACAAAACATAAGGCCTCTTGCCAGAGAAACAGTTTGTGCAAACGGAAGAAGAGGGATGAAGAAGGATGCTATGGTCTCAAAAAACTATTTGAGAAACAAAATACAGGAAGTTATGGAGAGTCATGGTCAGTTATGCCCTGAAAAAAACTTGGTGTTTAAAACAATAAGAAGGTGTTTTTGAAACTGGAGTTCACATGTTATTGGTGTGATATTAAAAGAGCATGGCTAATTTTGTGTAATTAGAAAAATATTTTGAAAATGTCCTGACTTAACACACTCCCTTTTTTTTTTTTTTTGCTTAATCAGTCAGTCAGTACATGATACACACTTGGACAATGTGGTCTCTTCCAATTCATGAATGACTAGACAGAAATTTTTCTTGCAGTAAGTTGTCATTTCTTTCTGGGGTAGGCTGGTTGCCAACCAAAGCTACAGAACTGAATCTGTCCTGCTATTCAACCTATAGCTGGAGGGAGAAGAGATGGATTAATACCTATTTCTTTTTTTTTTCTCTCCAAGGGTATTTGTGTGTAAGTGAATTCAAACTTTGTTTTCTAATTTCTCCTGAACTGGTATCCATTGTACCACAACATACATTCCTATACAAGATTATTTATGCTTTATTTTGTTAAGTAAAAGTCTCCACCAACTCGAGACTGGATTCGTCTGGAGTATCTACACCCGACTTCCCACCTAGAACCGAGGCTCAACTGAATGACGTCCACATTACACCCTTCCTGGTCACTAACATAATCTCAAAACATGACCCTCACAAAGCGAGTGGAGGGGACGGAATCCCAATCATAGTGTTGAAGTAATGTGCTCCTGAACTCTCCTCTGTCCTCTAAGCTCTACAACATCTGCCTATCTGCTTCCTGCTTTCCTACCTGTTGGAAGTCTTCCTCTGTAGTTCCTATATTTAATAATACTGGAGAACCCACGGACCCTGAAAATTATCGCCCTATTCGCCTTCTTCCGATCTTTGGCAAAGTGTTCAAAGCCATCATAAAACACTGAGGTGGTTCAGCATCTCACAGCCCGCAAGCTTCTCTCAGACAAACAGTATGGTTTCCGCTTCACCAGGTCTACTGCTGATATGCTAATGACCATTACTGAGTATATATACCAGATTCTGGACAAGAATGGTGAAGCTCGAACCATTGCCTTGGATATCTCCAAAGCGTTCGACAGTCTGGCATGCTGGCCTCCTGTGAAAACTGCGGAACTCTGGTATAACTGGACATTTGTTTGACCTAATCCAGTTATTCCTATCTAACCGCACATTGAGGGTGGTATTAAACGAACATGCCTCCCAAAACTACCCTACGAATGCGGGTGTCCCTCAAGGCTCTATCTTAGGTCCTACGCTTTTTCTGATCTACATTAATGATCTCCCCGATGCCATAAAATCCCAAGTAGGCATGTACACCGATGACACCACGGTTTACTCTCACCTCGATCAAAAAATCTGGTGTGGATGACAAAGTGAACCTCACTGCCGAGGTTGAGAAAGACCTCCAATCTGTAGTGGTCTGGGGTAGGAAATGGCTCATAAATTTTAATGCTTCCAAAACAAAGCTGCTATCAATTAACCATCAGAGATAATCGCACCTACCTCCCATTAGCATGGAACAGGCTTGCCTCCCACGAGAGTAAAACACTACGCCTCCTTGGTCTCACACTCTCAGCGGACCTCAAGTGGAATGACTATATTGAATCCATTGCTAAATCCGCTGCTATGTAAGTCAGTTCCCTGTGCAGGGCCTGGAAGTTTTTTCCATCTGAATCTATCCTGCACATCTATAAATCTACCATCTGCCCATGTATTGAATACTGCTGCCACATCTGGTCGGATGCCTCTGCTATTCACCTCAGGGTTCTTGACAAAATCCAATGGAGAATCTGCAATGTGATCAATACCGACTTGACGGCTCGGCTGCAGTTGCATCTCACCGGTGTGACATGGCTTCCCTGTGCCTCTTCTATAAATACTTTCACGGCTTCTGTTCCGATGAACTTAGATCACTGGTGTCCCCTAGATACGAATTTGCATGAGATACTAGATTAGCAACTAGGTCCCACCCTTTTACAGTGAAACCGATAAAATGTAAACGCAATTTCTACTCCAACAGCTTCTTTTCTTGCACTTCCCATCTGTGGAATTCCCTTCCACATACTTGCTTCCCCAACAGCTACAATGTCCAGGATTTTAAATGAAAGGTCAATAGATATCTCACACACTAACTTGCATCCATTCTCTCAAACACTTTTTCCATCCACGCAGCCCTCATCCTCGGTATCCTTACCCGTCTATCACCCTCCTTTTGACAGTTCCTATCACTTTCCCCTATGTAACCCCCGAACCACCCTTTCTCATCACTTTCCCCTATGTAACCCCCGAACCACCCTTTCTCATCACTTTCCCCTATGTAACCCCCGAACCACCCTTTCTCATCACTTTCCCCTATGTCCAACCCCCTCAACCACCCTTTCCCCTCATCACTTTCCCCTATGTAACCCCCGAACCACCCTTTCTCATCACTTTCCCCTATGTAACCCCCGAACCACCCTTTCTCATCACTTTCCCCTATGTAACCCCCGAACCACCCTTTCTCATCACTTTCCCCTATGTAACCCCCGAACCACCCTTTCTCATCACTTTCCCCTATGTAACCCCCTGCGCAACAGTGGCAGTGAAATGCCTTGCTTGGGGTGAAATGATTAAAAAAAAAAAAAAATTTAATTTAATAGTACATATTTTGCTATCTTGTATGTTTGAACTATTATATAATATTACCATTATAATTTGCCAAAAATGATGATGTTGTTGGTGTGATGCTTAAAAAGTGCATTTTCTTTTATGAATAGGTAAAAAGGCTTTGATAATAATAATTCAGAATAAAAAATTTTTCATTTTTTTTTTTTATTTTTTAATTTTTTAAATTGAGTTTGAGTTTTGTTTAACGGCATATCAATCTCTGCCAATCAATTTAATGCCAAAAAGGTAGGGTTTTAAAGGATTCTTTTTTTTAATGTTCAGTTATCATGGAAAGGTTGATTTAGTCAGATTCTAATGAAAATTTTTTGTTTTTATTCTTTTTTATTTTACAAAACTGAAAATGTTTTGCTGAGAATAACTTTTCCTTAAAAAATGTGTTAATGGTAATTTTTTCTTCAAAAATGTATATTTTTCTATAAAAGTCTATTTTTATACTTTCATAGTGTTTTGACCCCAGTTTGCGGATATTAACTATTTGCCCATAGCTGGGACCCTAGCAGGTGCTACCACTCTGGGTCAGGGTGGACCTGGGAACAACAGCAATTAAGTGGTTCCATGCTCCTCACAACCTCCAAATCAGTGGCCTTGCTGATGGATGCAGTTTACCGTCATGCCCAGGACCTTTAAATTGAGGCTTAACTTTATAAGAAGTCTTTGTATCAGAATATTATTATTTCTATAGGGGTCAGTTCAAAATAAAAATATATATATGTAAAAAGCATATCTCAAATTATGCATTTTTAGACTCAAAGGATTTAAACCTTTTTATTATTCCTAGGATAAAAATCTGATATAAAAATTGTATTTTTTGTATTATATAGAAACAGTTGTGCTTTTGAAATGGTTTGCCTTTAAACTATTGTGTGTTGTAACCTTGTTGGTTATTGATGTGTTGTGGTATCACACAGTTGTATTGTCTTGGGTCATGATATATTACTTCAGTTACTCGTCTATTTGTAGTGCAAGATAGTTATTTGCATATCTTGTGACTAGTACTGTATTAAGAGGTTCATACTAATAATATATAGTATCCTCTTTTGGGTGTCCTGTTTAGTAATCTAATCAACGACTAAATAGTAATATCACACTGTCAATATGGAACTCTGCCACTTGTAACCTGGTTGATCCTCATAGTTGATTCTCCCAGACTTTTGTCTGGTACTTAATATTGGTTATTATCCTGGTCATGTGATCCCAATAGAATAATTTGTTCTTATAGTTTTACTAGCAGTATAGCCCGGCGTTGCTCTGGTGTAATGGAAGCTTTAAAACTAATCCATGGTCCTGGAGCTCAGACTCTTTGGACATTGGCACAAAAGACTAAAAAGCAATAGTTGTTTCCAGTTAAAGCGAAACTGTAGACTGAAAGAAAAATGAATAGATGCAAGTCAAATTTTGAAGTTTGGTGAGAATCGGATAAAAATTGTGGATTTGTATAAAGGACAGACAGACAGATAAACACACACACACACACACACACACAAACATCTTGCCTTTTATATATATTATTGATTTTATGCACTAGTGTAAGAACTGCAACCTTGAAACTTCTGAATATCGTTTTTTATGTCTTTGTCTATGAGTGTATCAAATTTGATTAAAATCAGTCCACTCCTTCTATAACCCGATTTTTTTTTTTTGATTTTTCAATATTTATCAGGAGTACCTTGACACAAAACCTAGCTAAGAACACTCGCAGACGCTTATAGTACAACTGTGTAAATTTTCAAGAAAATCGGTTCAGCCGTTTTGGAGTCTATAAGTAACGGACAGACACACACACACACACACACACAAAGTTCCATTTATAAAATAAGTTTAGATTTGTTAACTGGCAATCAGCGTTGAACGACATGTCAGTGTCGTCATTTCTTTCTACGTGATCGTATGGAAAAAGAACTGACTCAATATAAAATAGCTTGTTTTTTGTGATATGTGTTGATGGTGGCAACGTCTCTTCAGACTGATGGTACAGGTTGACAATTCTCTGGTTGCTGTATCCCAACTAGTAGTTAGGAGCTTGAACTCTTGCATAGCATCTAGAGAGGCTGCTCTGATCCGCAATTGAATAACATTGGGGTTCTTGCAGTGCCATATGGTGCCCCCTGAAGCATCTCAAGTGAGCAGCCCTCAAGTGACACTATACTACAGTCTGCCTGCACCAGTTCTCTTCCCTCACGTTACATTTAATGACCAATTACAACTACTACCCTAGGCCTCTCTTTACCAAAATAGCTCATCATGTCTATAAGCAATCATAGATATAAAACTAAACCAGCCCAGCATAAAACACCAAACGCTCTCCCTCTAATCACCATAGAGAATCTTTTCTGCCTGCATGGCTGATGCTTATGTGGAGAGCAACACACTGTGCCGACTTGACTTTACTTTTTCAACCGGCCTGAAGTGGAACAACTACATTGAATCTGCATCCATTGCTAGGAAGGTTGGGTTACTGTGTTGTACCAGAAAGTTTTTCTTGACAGATTCAGTTTTGCATATTTTTAAATTAATTTGTCAATGCATCGTATATTGTAACCATGTCTGGTGTGGGGCTCCTGTTATTCATCGTAAGGTTCTTGAAAAAATCCAAAGAAGGATTTACAATTAAATTGATCCTGACTTGGCATCTTCAATCAATTTCTCACCATAGCTTCTCTCCATCTTTTCTACAAATATTTTCATAGCAACTGCTCTGATGATCTTTCTACCCTGATGCCCCGACGACGTGAATTTAAGAGGGCTACTAGATTTGCGTTGTGATGCAGTGGATATCGACTTGGAACAGCAAATTGGGGAGCCAAGTTGCAATTCCAGTTGAATTCCTTTACATTCATTTATGCACAAAACCCTTGAGAAAGGTATTAATCCATTTTTTTCCCTCCAGTTATGGGTTAAATAATAGAACAGATTGGGTTCTATAGCATTGGCTGGCAACCAGCCTACCACAAAAAGTAATGGCAACCTACTTCAGGATAATCTTCTGCTCAGTCAGTCATGTCTCTTTCGAGACATGATTGCCCAAGTGTGTATCACGTATGGCACTTAACTGACTGACTAGTTTTGCATCTCTGTCTCACCCTTTTTACCATTAAAATAGTTAAATATTACTACCATTTCTACTCTAACAGTTTCTTTTCTTGCACTTCCCTCCTGTGGAACTCCCTTCTGTTTATTTGCACCCCTGATAGCTATAATCTTCAAAAATTTAAATGTAATGTCAATTATCATTTTTGTATCTTGAATTCTGTTCATCTTTTATCCGTTTCTTAATTTCTCCTGTACCCAGCCTTTCCTCTCTCTGTACCCCAATGCATCCTAGTGGTAGTCCAACCTTGCTTGTGGGTGAAATGATTAAAATATATTTGTGTGTATTAAGAAATAGCCAAGGTCCCACTATGTATCTTATTCAGACAAAATTAAAAAGTCACGTGTCTAGATCCAAGCCATCCTACCTCGTTTCATAACTCAAATATTAAATCTCCATGGTTACATAATTCTCAATTTTGATTGCACAATATTGACACACCTAAAGCGTTTTCTCTAACTACCACTCCCTAATTTTCTAAATAACCATGAATTCATCTTATATTTTAAAATAAATCATTTCCATCATTTTATTTTAACATATCACCCGAAGAGGAACAGTTTTGTTCTGAAACATGAAAATTTTTGTGTAGTGATATTATGCTTTTATAAACCATTGTAATAACAAAATTACTATATATATTATTGGTTATTTCATAATTTTCTTGTCTCCTTACACTCTCTTCCTATTCCATTTTTTTCGATTCTTGAGTTTCAAAGATAATATAACAATGTCATTTACAGTAAAACAGTCAGAACTCAAGAGTTTTCTGAAATTTGAGAAATATGTATGTACTCACATCTGTTTCTGTCATGGTTAATGTTTTCTTTAAAAAAAAAAAAAATTTTAAGACATTTCTTTCTCCCTTAGCTCTTGTTATGAGCCTTTTACCAGCCTTGAAATGTCCAGTGACCCTTCTTGTTGATGTCTTTTGGCCTTTATAATCCCCCTGCCTCATAGGGAAAGTACTTTATTGTCTCCGCCCATTGTTATTTGATAGACTTTTCAATGTTGAAGAAGATGGGGTAGGTGTAGGACCCCTGCTGCTATCTCCTTGACTTTCACCTGGAGAGAACTCTTCTCCCCTATTTAATTGTACAAAACCCATCCAGTTTCTGCTATCCAAACCTCCTGGCAGGTGAAAATGTTAAGGCTCTCACCTGAACACATAGCTGGGAGAAAGATGTGACTCCTGCCTTGATTTCTACCCACTAATGGCAGCAACTTCAGTCTCTTATTTCAGATATTATCCTTTCTTCTCGCCATCAGTCTATTGCTGGTTTTCTCCGGATAGAAATTGTTGACATTTGGAGCAGGTTCACAACACAAATTGAGGGTAGAGAATATTTTCTATTTTATAAAATTCTTTAATTTCTGAAATTATTTATTTTCACTATTTTCATACAGACTATTATCCCGATCTTTTTTTGTTATCACAATGTTTCGAATGTTGTGACCTTTGTCCTTCATCAGGTGTAAGTCAGTCCAGCTTATTCTTACTAGCAGAAGTACCCGATTTTCTGAATTTCTAAAAAAAACACAATCATGAATTCACTATATTTTGTATCAATTGCTTTAAAGAGATACTGATAAATAGTGAGCTCAATCATTCCTATGCAAAGTTTGACATTATGAGGGTTGGCTGAAAAGTTCATAGGCTGATCAATGTATGAATTTGATTAAATGAGTTTTATTTTTTAACCTTTTCCATTTTGTGGTCCACACACTACTTCCAACAGTATTGCAATGCTTGGACCCCATTGAAAAAGAAGCTTGTTGATTAAAAAAAACTATTCAACAGCAGATATGTCGTCATCCCTGTGATATTGGTTCCCAGCCAAATGTTTTTTTTTTTTTTTTTTTTTATGTTGGAGAACAGATGATGGTCAAATCAGAAGAATAGGGATTGGTAATCACCAATTCAAGGCTATAGTTACGTACAGCAGACGGTGAAACCAAGGACTGGGTTAAGAAATGTTTAAGGAAATAAATTAGATCTGCCTCAAGTAACGTCAGGTTTTTCCTTTGAGGTGATCAGCCTGGTGCCCTTTGATCAGGTGTCAGAAGACATGACACCCACCAATCAGAAACCATCATAATACTAAGTTTATTGTGCAGAATATTCTCAACTTTTTCACAGGATATACTTAGTGTTGGCTATTTGATTTATAGTCAATTGCCTGTCATCCATCACCAGGTGATAAACACAATCAGTGTTTTCTTTGGTGGTGGCTGTTGCTGGACATCCAGACCTTGGGTCTTCTTCAAGACTCTTCCTTCCCCTCCTAACTTCAGCTGCCCACTTTTGCATTATTGATAAAGCTGGAGCCCCATCCCAAAATGTAGCAGCCTTGTCAGCGTGAATATCCTTGGGAGCTAAACCTTTTATCTGTGGGTATATGATAATACTACAATGCAAAATGTTGTCTATTTTCAAGAGAAGTTGCTCCTAGTCACTTTTGAAGTCTTCAGTCAAATGTCAGTTTATCTAAACTTATTTATAAATGGAACTTTGTCTGTGTGTGTGTGTCCCCGTTACCTATAGACTCTGAAATGGCTGAACCGATTTTCTTGAAAATTTACACAGTTATACTATAAGCGTTTGCGAGTGTTCTTAGCTAGGTTTTGTGTCGAGGTACCCCCGATAAATATCGAAAATCAATAATCGAAAAAATCGGGTTATAGAAGGAGTGGCCCGATTTTTATCAAATTTGATACACTCATAGACAAAGACATAAGAAATGATATTCAGAAGTTTCAATGTTGCAGTTCTTAAAATAATGCAGAAAATCGATTAAATCTATACCAGGAAATCAAAATTTGACTTACATCCATTCATTTTTCTTTTAGTCTATGGTTTCGCTTTAACTGGAAACATTTTAGTCTTTTGTGCCAATGTTCAAAGAATCTGAGCTCCAGAACCATGGATTAGTTTTAAAGATTTTATTACACCCGAGCAATGCCGGGCTATACTGCTAGTCTAGAAATAATGCAGGTATTAATAAAAAGTTGAAGTTTATGCATGCAAGGTTTCATAGTTGTAGCACTACTCCTTCATAGTCATCTTATGAACTTTAGCCTCACCTTATAGATAATTCAACAAGGGTTGACATGTAAAATCATTATACCATTGTAATGTGCGTTCAGTTTTTTTGGGTCACATTTTCCATAGTCTGTAAAAACAATTCCTGGATATTCAAATTCTTGTATTTGTTTGTATTTTGGCATCCCTAATACATAGTTTGCATTTTAGGCTTTTTCTCTTGCTCTTTTTCATTACGATATGTAAATTGTTGGAAGGTCCTGGGCATGATGGTAAACTGCATCTGGCAGCAAGTCCTCTTATTGGGAGGTTGTGAGGAGCATGGAACCACCTCTTAATTGCTGTTGTTCTCAGATTCACCCTTACCTGGAGTGGTAGTACCTGTTAGGGTCCCAGCTATGGGCAAATAGTTAACCCCCAAACTGGGTCAAAACACTATGAAAGTATAAAAATAGACTTTTCTAGAAAAATATACATTTTTGAAGGAAAAAAAGTTATTCTCGGCAAAACATTTTTGAATACAAAACGAAAAGACATTTTCAGTTTTGTAAAATAAAAGAGAATAAAAACAGAAACTTTTCATTAAAATTGTGACTAAATCAACCTTTTCACTATAACCAAACATTTAAAAAAATACCTTAAAAACCCACCTTTTTGGCATTAAATAGACCCCAGAGGTTGATATGCTGTTAAACAAAACTTCAACTCAGTTGTTGGAAATTAGAATTATCGGTAATGTAACTAATAAGCTGTGTTTTAAAATCTCTACATGATAGATACGGGTGAGCATTGTGGTGTTATCAATATCAGCTCAGAATGGGGAATCAGTAGAGCCAAGTGCAAATTCCATTTGAATTCACTTTCATGCAAATAACCTTGGGAAAAGTATGAATCCATCTTTTCTCCCTTCAGCTATGGGTTAAATAGCAGAACAGATTAGATTCTTTAGCCTTGGTTAGCAACCACTCTAACCAGAAAGAAATGGCAACCTACTGTGGGAAAATCTGCCTCGTCAGTTATGGTTCAAAAGAGACATGATTGCCTAAGCGTGTATCATGTATGACACTTAACTGACTGACTGAATATAATAGTTGAAAACATAATTAAAAATTCTACTGGGCATAAAGTGGGGGATCGGTTTTCTATTGTTATGAAGTAAACTGATGCCCCTCTTCCCCCTCTAGCTATGAGTCAAATAACAGTTTAAAAGAGACATGATTGCCTAAGCGTATATTATGTATGACACTTAACTGACGTGATAGATGAAGAGATGCCGAAAAATTCTAAGCTCAGCCGACTTCTCAAAATTTGACATGAAGCACATTTCAACAAGAGATTATGTGTGCTTTTTTTTTTTTTTTTTTTAATCATTTCACTCCAAGCAAGGCATTCCACTGCCACTATTGTGCAAGGGGTTACATAGGGGAAGGTGGTGAGAAAGAGTGGTTAGATATAGGAAATGTCAGAAGCGGGGTGATAGACGAAGATGAGGTTTGGGTAGATAGGAAGAGTGTTTGAGAGAATGGATGCAAGTTAGTGTGTGAGATATCTATTGACCTTTCATTTAAAATCCTGGACATTGTAGCTTTTGGGGAAGCAAGTGTGTGGAAGGGAATTCCACAGGTGGGAAGTGCAAGAAAAGAAGCTGTTGGAGTAGAAATTGCGTTTACATTTTATCGGTTTCACTGTAAAAGGGTGGGACCTAGTTGCTAATCTAGTATCTCGTGCAAATTCGTACCTAGGGGGCACCAGTGATCTAAGTTAATCAGAACAGAAGCCGTGAAAGTATTTATAGAAGAGGCACAGGGAAGCCATGTCACACCGGTGAGATGCAACTGCAGCCGAGCCGTCAAGTCGGTATTGATCACATTGCAGATTCTCCATTGGATTTTGTCAAGAACCCTGAGGTGAATAGCAGAGGCATCCGACCAGATGTGGCAGCAGTATTCAATACATGGGCAGATGGTAGATTTATAGATGTGCAGGATAGATTCAGATGGAAAAAACTTCCAGGCCCTGCACAGGGAACTGACTTACATAGCAGCGGATTTAGCAATGGATTCAATATAGTCATTCCACTTGAGGTCCACTGAGAGTGTGAGGCCAAGGAGGCATAGTGTAATGCATGTTCCATGTTATTCAGGAGTTGGTTTACAGTATCATATCAGAATCCATCTTGCACATTCGTCTAATGTATCGAATATTGCTGATATATCCAGTCTGTTGCTCCTGCTGTATGTCTCAAGCTTCTACAAAATCAAAAATTAAAAAACCACTGATCATAAAACTATTGTGTAAATTAACATCATTGTCAGTTACAAAAGAAATTATCCTTTGTTGGATTCCAAGCCATGTGGGAATCCGAGGAAACGATACGGCTGACACAGCCGCCAAAAATGCACATAAAGAGCCCATTGATCAAACATATAAGATCCCATACACAGATTTAAAAGTAAAAATACAATCATATATCCAAAATAAATGGTAAACCCACTGGAACAACTGGAATTCAAATAAATTACTAACAATAAAACCCACTCTAGGTGAATGGATACAGGGAATCATGAAGGGAAGAAGTTATTCTTTCTCGACTCCGTATTGGACATACTAAAATAATTCATCTATTCATAATTGAAAAAAAGGAACCGCCATGGTGAACAGCTTGTCATGCCCCTTACACTGTAAGAGACTTCATGATGAACTGCGCTGACTTTTCATCTATACAAAAAAAGTATTACAACACAAAAACAATAAAAGAACTATTTGAATGCACCAAGATAGACCATTTAATGTGACGCTCATTCTCGCTGACAGTCATGTCGATCCCATTTGAGACATTGCCACCCGGTTGTGCGTGCGGTTGGTTTGGTCGCTGTTGCTGGTCGTGATGATCTCGTCTGATGATGTCACCACAAAAGCTGGATTACGAGACATCTTTTTTGCAACAGATGTCATGTCGTACAATCTTAATAGTCATCTTTTTGAGCCATTCCAGACACTGGTGTACACTTGTGGTTTAAGAAAAAAAAATTATGGCACCAAAAAAAAAAAAATTAATACAATGAATGAATGAAGTCGAACACGCCTGGAGAGAATGTCTTTTTTATATATATATATATATATATATATATATATATATATATATATATGACAAAAACAATGTCTTTCTTTTCCTAGGAAAACAGTTCTTGAAAGTGATATACAGTTGTCTAAAATGCTGGTTACACCGGAGAGAGAAAGTTTGCTAAAAGCATCATAGCTTCTAATCCTTAAAAAAAAATGTCTTGTTTCAGTTTCATTAAAGTGGACAGAGCTGTTCAATTTGTCACTAAAATCTACTCCTATTTTTTTTTTTTTTTAATCATATCACCCTGAGCAAGGCGGTAATGCCACTGATGTGCAGAGGGCTACATCACTATTATTAATCTACTCCTATTATCTAAAACTAAATCCGTCCGTTTCTTGTTTTGGTGATGTAAAGAGAAATAATAAAGTTCTTTCAGGTTCTTGACGGAATCTGACAAATCAGAGGCAGCCACTGGCGGAGAATGTGGTGGTGGCTGTTGGTCTCTGCTTGAAACTCTGTGACTGTGACGTTTCTTGTTGAGCATCTATTTTTATAACCAGTTTCGATCCTCTCTGGGGATCCAGCTGGCCCTAAGCCCTCGGCCAATGAAATCGTTTTTCGCCCACTCAGTTTGTGGAAGTGGGGGGGGGGGCCTTGGCCTCATGTAACCTTATCAAATAATTCTGACACCTGTTTTGTCTTAATGTTTTTTTCAGCTTAGCGAAATGTCCATTTCAAACCCTCTGAAAGAAGAAAAAAAATTCATATTTCCCTTTTTTCTTTCCTAGAAATAGTTAATTTTTATATTCCCCGGATTTTAGAAGTAAATGATAATAAAAATAGTTGATTTTTCTATTCCCCATATTTTACAAGCATTTGATAGTATTAAAATTATTCTTTTTTACATAAGCTCACATCACGTATTGCAATATAGCATTAATAATATTGCTAATATCAATCTCTCTCTCTCCATTGTTTAAAACCAATCAAAGAAAAGTACCCCCACGGGAGAAGAAAGTATCCCCGCAGGAGATAGTGTCACAGTTGATGTATGACAACCATTCTAATAAATGAGGTTGTAAATAAATGAGCTAATAAAGAGTTTATTATTTTTGTTGCCAATTTCCAAAAACAGAGAAAATGTCTGAATTCATTTTTATGAATTTAAGCATTATTACGATTCTAATCATCGTATTTTTAAAAAAAGTATTGGAAGTGAAAATAGTAAAAAAAAAAAATGGTGTCTTCGGGAAAAACTGTCCTATTGACACTTTATCTTGCGGGCACAAAGGTCTGTTTTTACTGCACTTTTTTCTGTAATTATTTCCCTTTATTCATGGAAATTTTTTTTTTCTCCTAATTTTTTTTTGTAGGGATCTGCACTTTGTAAGAATTGCTTCTTCTTTGTCTTTGAGGAGGAAATTCACCACACAATCACAGATGCTGAACTATTTGAAAGAGGAGAAACTATTGCCATTGGTGCTTCTGGTGGAAAAGGTAAGTAAATTTTATTATCATCTTAATTTTTACTCAGGTCTTCCACCAGTGAGTAAGTGGCATAGAATCAGAAATAATTCCAATATTCTTCAATAAGATTGGGACTTGAGTTCTTTTTGCTTTTTGAAAAGCCTGGTTAAATGCATCAATTGTTTCAAGCTCTAAGCTATGAAAACTTGATGGGTTTTGCAGAAGAGCAAATTTACCCTATCAACCCACCCAATGTTTTTCAGTACCAGATTTGTTTTAGTTTTTATGCTAGTATTATACTAATTATGTTAGTATTATAGTATTCTTATCAGTAGCCTCAATATAACTTTTAATTTTGATAGATGAAGCATTGCCAAACATCATGGTGGATTTTTTATCTGGAATTTTTATTACGTAATCTACTAGCTTAAAAGCTCCATGGGACTTCAAAACCACAGTTTAACTCTAATTTGAGTTATAAGTTCAATTCTGGCCCAAACTCTGATTTGGGCCAAAATTCCAATTCAGACTTTTTTCTCTTTTAGGCTACAAAAGAAAAAATAATTACACTGCTTAGTAACAAAAAAAAGATTATAAAAAAGATTTTCTCATATCATGCTTATTATACATGAGTGGCACTGTATCTGACAGGTTTGGTATATTGTTCAGTCAGTCAGTTAAGTGCCATACATGATACACACTTTGGGCGATCATGCCTCGAAAGAGACATGACTGACTGGGCAGAAGATTATCCTGCAGTGGGTTTCCATTGCTTTCTGTGGTAGACTGATTGCCAGCCAAGGTTATAGAACCCAATCTGTTCTGTTATTTGACTCATAGCTAGAAGGGGAAGAGATGTATTACATTATTAAGTAGTAATTAGTGGGATTCAGTTTATTACTTCATAACAATATAAAACCAATCCCCCACTCTATGCCTAATAAAAGTTTTAATTATGTTTCCAACTATTATATTCACTCAGTCAATTAAGTGCCATGCGTGATCCACACTTTGGGCAAATACGTCTTGAAAAAGACATGACTGACTGGGCAGAAGTTTATCTCGCAGTAGGTTATCATTGAAAGGAATTCAACTGGAATTTGAACTTGGCACCCCAATCTCTCATTCCGAGTTGATATCCACTGCACCACAATGCACATTTTTAAGATTACTGGGTAGTTAAAAAAAATTTATATAAAACAGGTGTTTATGTTGAATTCATTATGCAAATTTATTATAATTACCTGCTCCTTGGTTAAATTTCTCAAACATTAGGCTATTGATAGATGCGTCAACACCTTATAAAATCACCCACAAATATTTTAAACTAAAAGTAATATTTGTTTCAATTCAAATTAATTTAAATCAGTTAATTTTCTTCAAATAGCATTCAAGAAAAGTATTTTTTTTTTTTTCAAGATTCTTTTCAATAAAGAGAATTGTGTTGTGTTGACAGATTTGTCAATGTGAATGATTTAATTGATGATAAAAAAATAAAGTAATTCTGATCAATTTAAATTTGGTTTGAAAGAACAATGTATTTTGTTATTGAAAATATTAAATTCAATCTATTAGCTTGAAATTAAATTAAAAGTTCATGAAAGATTTTTAATTTTTAAAAATTTATTTTAAACCTCAATTATTGCTTTTTCTGTGGTAAAGGTACCTAACACACACACACACACACACTACCGGCCATAATTATTAGGCCACCCCAATTTAAAAAAAAAAAATGATGTATTTTATACAGTTTTTTAGTATTTATTGCCAAATGGATAATTCTAAATGAATTTTTGTTATTACTTTGCAAGACAACCAGGAAGCCTTTGCTTAGGCCAGCCAATAAGAAGAGACTAGCATTGGGAAGAGAGCACAAAAACTGGACACCAGAACAGTTCATTTGATGCACATGTTATTGTGCAGTATTAACAAAAAAAACATTTTATTTTCATTTAGAATTATCCACTTGGCAATAAATACTAAAAATAGTATGAAATACACCATTTCTTTAAAAAAAAACTGTGGTGGCCTAATAATTATGGTTGGTAGTGTATGTATGTATATATATATATATATATATATATATATATATATCGTTATATCTGATGTACTTAAGACCATCTCTTATTACTTCAAATGTTATTAAAGCAGACACTCGTATTTGAAATAGATGCCTCATTTTTAGTTTTACTTTCATGTTATTATATCTATCAGCCTACACATTCAAGAAATCTTAAAAATGTACTTTCTCACAAGTAAGGAGCACCGGATCAAATGAAGGTTTCTTTTGCGATAGGAGATATAGGTTCAATTCAGAGAGCCCATTTTCTTAAAGATTTCTCAAACATGCAGGCTAACAGACATAATGTACTGTTTAAAGCAGTGGTTTAAATGAATCTCAAAAAAATTTACATATTTTATACATTCTAATATTTTATTGAATTTTTAGATACTTTGATTTTCTATTCTAAGTTATGAAAATGTCAATAAATTTTGTTATTTTATTGTTATCCATCTTATTTTTTGATTAGTTTTTTATTCCCATTCCCATTTATTTTTTGATTAGCCCATTTATTTTTTTGATTAGCCCATTTATTTTTTTGATTAGCCCATTTATTTTTTTGATTAGCCCATTTATTTTTTGATTAGCCCATTTATTTTTTTGATTAGCCCATTTATTTTTTGATTAGCCCATTTATTTTTTGATTAGCCCATTTATTTTTTTGATTAGCCCATTTATTTTTTTGATTAGCCCATTTATTTTTTTGATTAGCCCATTTATTTTTTTGATTAGCCCATTTATTTTTTGATTAGCCCATTTATTTTTTTGATTAGCCCATTTATTTTTTTGATTAGCCCATTTATTTTTTTGATTAGCCCATTTATTTTTTTGATTAGCCCATTTATAGACACACAAAATATTCATAATTCTTTATAAAATACTGGTGATTGCTTAATTATAAGCTTTTCCATTTAAGATCTGTAAATAGAATTTTTATTTAATCACTTGACCTCTAAAAATAAATACCGAATTTTAAAAGATTTTAAAAAGTTTCATTATTCATCAAAAGAATTTTTTCTTAAGACAGTAGTGTCCATATTTTATGCATAGGAGTAATTAAAAGCTTCTTTAATTAAATAATGTCTTTATTTTTTTATTCAGAGCAGATTTTCTGTAGCTGGGGTTTTATTTGGCCCCCAAAATTTGATAATTTAAATTCTATGTGGACTTATTTTTATAATTGATATGAGCATTAAGCACTACAAAAAGAATTTCTCGAAATTTCATAAAATGAAATAAGTGGGGGTAACATATATATATTTTTTGCCAATGTCTTTGAAAAAAGAAACATTTAAAAAATAATTTTAATCATTTGTGAATTAACCCTGATAGTTTATTAAAATTTGACAATTATTTGATTTTAGCAAGAAATTCTAAATCAACATTATTTTTTTTTTGTTTTTTTTTTTTGTTTTTTTCACTGCAAAAAGAAGCTCAAATTTCCTATACTAGTTTCTGGTATCATGTTGACACAAGGAGTAACAAAGTTTATGTTGACACAAGGAGTAACAAAGTTTATGTTGACACAAGGAGTAACAAAGTTTTTAACCAAAATTTTGAAGGTTCTAAAAAAGGTAAAAAAATTACATCAAAAAATTCTTGTTTCAAATTTCTTCTTTTATGTGCCCTATCCTTTCAGGACGTAGGCGATCATGGCTCTCTACATCTCCCTATCCCTGGTGGCTCTTAGCACGCTTTCTCCTGTTACACCACGCAACCCTCATTTCGTCATCCACCTGATCAGGTCCTACAAATATGTTATCCACTGCTTTCCCCCGTCTCTTTTTCCCCTCTATCTGGCCTGTTAGTATCAGGTTCTCCAAGCCCTCCTTCCTCATTGCATGTCCCAGGAACTTTAACTGTCTCTTCCTGATGCACACTATTAATTTCCCTTTTGTTTCCTTCCTTTCCAAAACCTCGTCATTGCTCACATGCTCAATATTTATTCGCAGCATCCTTCTGTAGAACCACATTTCAGCTGCTTCAAGTTTTTCCTTCATCTTCGATAATATTGTCCAACATTCACTGCCATATTGAAGAACTGACACTGCGTTACGTTCACAAATATATGAGGTATTCGCAGTAACTTTAATAGTGTAGAATCTTTCCTTCTAACTAACTCACCTGATATCTTAGCTATATGTGAGACTAACCTTGACCCTTCTATCCCCTCTTCAGAGCTGTTCGTTCCTGGTTACCTTCCTCTCTTCAGGAAGGACTCCAATGTCCATATGCATGGGCTTGGTGTATATGTCAGCGAACAACTCCCCCTAGCCAGGGTCACATCTCTTGAATCCCTTGATCATTCCTTCATGTGCTTCCGTCTCTCACTTCTAAGCTCGGTTAGCTATCTCTTCTTCCTCTACCGCTCCCCCTCCTCCTCTGACTGTAAGGTACTTGATAGCATCTCGACTAATATCGACAGGGCCATTTCTTCTCACCCATCTGCCCATATATTTGTGTTTGGCGATTTTAACGCCCACCACACCAAGTGGCTTGAAAACTCAGCCACCGACCTTGCTGGGATCCGCACCATGCACTTTTCAATAGCCCAAGCTCTAACGCAAGTGGTGGACTTCCTCACGCGTTTCTCTAAAAACCCTAACGGAAGGGACTCTTTACTCGACCTTTGCTTTACCTCCATCCCAGACTCCTGCACTACCAGGCAACTCTGCCCTCTCAGAAACTCTGACCACGCCGTAGTCTCCGTAAACATATCAATAAGCACTAACTCTACCCAAGAAAACCAGACCAGCAGAATATCATACTGCTACCAAAGAGCCGACTGGTATTCGTTCAGGGACTTCCTCTGCGACGTCCCCTGGAACAACGTCTTCGATCTTCCTGTCGAAGACTGTGCCTCCGAAGTCTCCTCTTGGGTTAAGGCTGGCATCGATGCTTTTATCCTGGCCAGGAAATTCCAACTAAAACCAAATTTGTCCCCCTGGTTCTCACCCGCTTGCTCGGCCGCCATTGCCCACCGGAACCATTTCTTCCGGCTCTACCGAAGCTGCTCGTCAAACCAAAACAGGCGCCTTTTCACCTCAGCACGGAACAAGTGTAAAAAAGGACTGAACAAAGCCAAGAGGGCGTTTGCTACCAGAATTAGGCAACGCATAGCATCCTCTAAGTTTGGCTCCAAAGATTACTGGCGTCTCTGCAAAAGCGTGCTCAGCAGGAACAAGACTTCAATACCCCCACTAAACAATGAATTTGAAGTTCTCACCTCCCCAGCCGACAAGGCTGAATGCTTTGCCCGTAGATTCTCGACCAATTCGACACTGGACTCGTTAGGAATACCTACACCAGACTTCCCACCCAGAACTAAGGCTCAACTAAATAACGTCCACATAACACCCTCGCTGGTCGCCAAGATAATTGCACAACTTGACCCACACAAAGCGAGCGGCGGTGACGGAATCCCAGTCATAGTACTGAAGAAATGTGCCCCAGAACTCTCCTCTGTCCTCTCTAAACTCTATAACCTCTGCCTATCTGCTTCCTGCTTTCCAGCCTGTTGGAAGTCCTCCTGCGTAGTTCCTATATTTAAGAATTCTGGCGAACCCTCAGACCCCGCCAATTACCATCCTATTAGTCTCCTTCCAATCTTTGGCAAAATTTTCGAAGCCATTATCAACGCCGAGGTGATTCAGCATCTTATGGCCAACGGGCTTCTCTCTGACAAACAGTACGGGTTTCGCTTCACCAGGTCTACTGCTGATATGCTAACGACCATTACCGAGTACATATACCAGGCACTCGACAAGAATGGTGAAGCCCGAACCATTGCCTTGGATATCTCCAAAGCATTCGACAGGGTCTGGCATGCTGGCCTCTTGTGCAAACTGCGGAGCTATGGGATAACTGTACATCTGTTTGACCTCATCCAGTCTTTCCTCTCTAACCGCACATTGAAGGTGGTATTAAATGGGCATGCCTCCCAAAACTACCATACGAACGTGGGCGTCCCTCAAGGTTCCATCCTAGGTCCCACGCTCTTTCTGATCTACATTAATGATCTCCCCGACACCATTAGATCCCAAGTTGGCATGTATGCCGATGACACAACAATCTACTCTCGCATCGATCAGAAACCAGGTCTGGACAACAAAGTGAACCTCGCTGCCGTACTTGAAAGGGACCTCCAATCCGTAGTGGCCTGGGGTAGGAAATGGTTGGTAAATTTCAATGCCTCTAAAACAAAGCTGTTATCAGCTAACCACCATAGACAATCGCATCTACCTCCCATTAGCATGGGACAGGCTAGCCTCCCAGAGAGTAAAATACTACGCCTCCTTGGCCTTACACTCTCGGTGGACCTCAAATGGAATGACTATATTGAATCCATTGCCAAATCTGCTGCTATGAAAGTCGGCTCCCTGTGCAGGGCCCGGAAATTTTTCCCACCTGAATCTATTCTGCACATATACAAATCTACCATCTGCCCGTGTATTGAATATTGCTGCCATATCTGGTCGGGTGCCCCTGCTGCTCTTCTTGGGCTTCTTGACGAAATACAAAGGAGGATCTGTAACGTGGTTGATACTGACTTGGCAGACTGGCTGCAGCCGCTCTCTCACCGGCGTGATGTGGCTTCCCTGTGCCTCTTCTACAAATACTTTCATGGCTTCTGCTCCGATGAGCTTAGATCACTGGTGCCGCCTAAGCAGGAATTTACACGAGATACTAGATTAGCAACTAGGTCCCACCCTTTTACAGTTAAACAAATAAGATGTAACCGTAAATTCTACTCCAACAGCTTCTTTTCTCGCGCTTCCCGCCTGTGGAACTCCCTTCCACAAGTCTGCTTTCCCGGCAGTTACAATCTCCAGGTGTTTAAATGTAGGGTCAATAGACACCTATCACACTAACTCCCAACTATTCTCACAACACTCTCATCTACCCAACCCTCATTCTCAGTATCCTTACCCGCCTATCACCCACCCTCTGACATTTCCTATATTTAATCAGCCTTTTTCCACTCTACGTAGCCCTCTGCGCAGTAGTGGCAGTGACATGCCTTGCTCGGGGTGAAGCGCTTATAAAAAAAAAAAAACACAGCAATCCAGTACTCTCTTCTTTGTTTCTAACAAAATTGTCCTGTTTCTTAATACTTTACTCAACTTCTGGAATGCTTCCTTCACTATACCAATTCGCTCTCTGAAAAATATCAAGAGGTAACCAACAGAGTCTTACCTACTACACCTCACTGGCACATTTTTTTGACAGTGACTAAGATGATTGAAAGTAATTGAACAGAAAGAACTGAACGAACATGAACTTTAGATAGATTATCCACAATTTCATTACTGTTATACAACATCTTATTCAAAAACAATAATATGAAACAATTAGGTTATTGGAGAAGTTGGTTGGTTGGTTTGTTTTTATGGCATATCAACACCTCGACGGGTCATTTATTGCCAACTAAATTTTATTTATTTATTGCTGGTAATACCTTTTTCTTTCAACAATTTATTGTTGTTTTTATATAAGTTTTGTATCTAGTCATACTTTTTTCTTTTCGAGTATCAAGATTCATTGGGATTTGTTTTTAAGGGCAGGGTCCCCAAGTCCTACCCTTGTTATTTAACCCATAACTGGAGAGAAGGGACGGATTAATACCTTTCCCAAGGGTACTAGTGCTTAAGCGAATGCAAGGTATTCAACTGGAATTCGAACTCGGCTCACCAATTTCTCTTTCCGAGCCGTCTTTCACCACTGCACCACAATGCACATCTGTCACTAAATGCTTACAGCACCTGGTATTCCCAAACAGTCACCCATCTAAGTACTGACCAGGCTCAACGTTTCTTAACTTCGGTGATCGAGTGAGAACCGGTGTATTCAACGTGATATGGCCATAAGGGTTATTAGAGAAGCTTAATATTAATAAAAATGGTCTCCTAAATTTCCAATCTCAACATAACAAAAAAAAATTCAGAAGAATCCTTGGCATTAAAAGGACTCAGATTTCGTATTCCTCAATATTTACATGAAGAGGAGAAATACGTTGAAGATGGTTTTTAAATTCTTCTAATACTCCAATTATTTCATATTCTGCATGAAGCAAAAGGCTCATAACATATTTAGAAATAGAAAAGTAGGCTTTTCTGACAAACCCAATGAATCAAAATACATTTTTTTACCCAACTACAACTGAAAATAACTTATCTAAGCTTAACATAAAATTTGTTACAATTATTTCTAAAACAATTAAAAAATTTAATACAAAACAAAATAAAACCTGAAATATGAATTTTACTCTATTAGTAGTCATGATTGCCTTGAGTCATACATAGGAGAAACCACAAGAAATTTAAATAAGATTATATCAGCATGGATGTGCGTTGCGGTGCAGTGGATATCGGCTCAGAACGAGAAATCGGGGAGCTGAGTTTGAATTCCAGTTGAATTCATCGCATTCACTTATGTTCAAATACCCTTGGGAAAGGTATTAATCCTGCTCTTCCTTCCAGTTATGGGTTAAATAACAGGACAGATTGGGTTCTATAGCCTTGGCTGGCAACCAGTCTACCACAGAAAGCAATGGCAAACTACTGCGGGATAATCTTCTGCCCAGTCAGTCATGTCTCTTTCGAGTTTTGATTGCCCAAGCGTGTTTCATCTGTGGCACTTAACTGACTATATGAGCACAAAAGGGATTTTTTTACAAAACACATTAAATGCATTAGTTGCTCATTTTATAGACACTAACCACGGTTTTGATTTTTTTTTTTTAAAAATGTTACTCTAATTAAAAGAAAATAATTTACTAAGACACAAATTTTTAGAAAACACTTTAATCACTAAGTTATCCGCAGTAAATTTACTTCCCGGTTTTTACAACATTTAATGTTTCTTGGCAGATCTTCTACTATCACAATTTTGTATACTTCATAACGAAAGTGATGAAAACACAAAGAAAAAGAATTTAAATGAAATCGACTAGACTATATATTCAAAAGATATATTTAAAAAAACAATTTTGAATTCGCAGCATCCCCTCTCCTTCATGTGCATGTGTAGTTGCATTGGCGTAAAAATCATTTTTGCCCAATAAAGTCCTAAAGGATGAAATGTGTCATGCAAAAACTTTTTCCATTTTATTATGGTTTTTCACCTAAAATTGTTATTGATATATGAAAAAAATTATATATTTTCCTCTGTGTGAGATATATATATATATATATATATATATACAGAATATTTGGTATTTATGTCAGGTAAATTCTGATAGAGATGAACTCAAAAGAACTCAATGTTAAATTTATTTATTAAATTTAACAGAGTAATATAATTTAGAAAAATTTTAGATATTCTACAATTTCATAAATACATATTACCTATGAAATTGTAGAATATCTAAAATTTTATATATATATATATATATATATAAAACATGTAGAACACTTGGTATATTATCCAGGTAAATTCCGATAGAAATGAACTCAAAAAAAGCCTATGTTAAATTCATTTAATTTAACAGAGTAATATAATTTAGAAAAAATTTGATAACTGTTGTATTTTTGGGTCTGACAAGCCACAGTTTTCATCATTGTGTGATGAAATATGTATTACTCATTGAAATTGTAGTATATCAAAATTGTTTTCTAATATATATATATATATATATATATATATATATATATATATATACACACTAGCAGTTTAGCCCAGTTTCACTCTGGTAGTTTAAGGAATAATAAGAATAAAAAACATGATGAATTTACATAGCAAATACTTACACAATGTCCACTCCTCGTCACTTTTATAGATATAGATAACAATGTAGAATCTCTCTATTTGGAGGGGCAACATGTATAGATAATATAAAGTGGGGTGATCAATTCTGTATTATAATCTATACATAAACTTATCCCTGACTTTTGTTGGGTGATAATATATATTTTTCTACCCCTAATTTTGGCTTTCTGAAAAATTTTGTGGTGTCGTTAGTGTTTTAAAATTTTGATCTACATCTGAGTGCAACTCCCCTCGAGCTAGACCGTGAAATGCAGACGCTAGTTTGAGTCTATCAAACAAATACTTACACAACATCCACCTTGTCACTTTTATATTTTACCTATTAGGTTCATACAACCATGGATGAAAATGCCATAATTCGTTTTAATTTTTAAAATTGCATGTTCAAAAATTCCCTGCCACATGAGCATTCAAAAAAAAAGAAAAACGGTAAACGGTAAAATCTGTTATTAAGAATCGTCTGAAGACACCACTCATGGTAGAAACCTAGGTTTTGTAATGGAAAATATATATATCCCTCTAACTTCTTGGATAGATATTATACTGAAACAAAATATAGCAAGCAAACTTTTGGGCTTGATTATTGTTTACCAGGCATATGATCCTGGCAAAAGATGATGACTCGAATAAAACACCTGACAAAATGGAAGAGGCCTAACTGACTAAAATACCGATGCAATCTCATCCCAATATTTTGACTTGTCCACCTCAGTCAAGTCACCATGATTGGACTATTGTTACTATTTTACCTATCATTAATTGTAATTAGGTTAAATAAAATTGTTAATAGTGCATCTAGCAAAATAACAGGTGAGGCTATCTTAAATTATTAGTTGTTGTTCTTACGTCGTCTTTGAATTCTTTCTTTCCATCATAATTATCAGCAACTGTATATATGTATCTATTCCGTTTTATTCAAGTCATCGTCTTCCTCCAGGACCTTGTAACTGGTGATCAAGTCACTTTTTATTTCAATACTGTTTAATTTATTTATTATTATTATTATTATATACCCTAGATTCTACAGTCTTGGCCCATGTGATGAAGGTCCTCAATGAACGTTATGACTATGGAGTGAACCTTATTCTTCTATCTGTAGATGAAGGAATTACGGGCTACAGAGATGATTCCCTTGAGGTAAGAATTTCATTCTTTTCAGTTCTGTCTGTGTTAGCCTTTCCAGTTTTGTTGCATGTTGAATCATGGTTCGTGTACAATCACCAAAGTTAAGCAATGTCAAGCCTAAGCGGCCATCCATCTAGGAACTAGATGGATGGCCGCTTAGGAATACCAGCTTTTACAAGCTTGGATGTGTGGGTAGTATAATGGATAATGGCTCAGAATTGTTAATCTTTGAGCAGAGTTCCAATTTCGGTTAGTTTTTTTTATGTTCACATGCGTGTAAAAATACACTTAGGAAGGTATGAATTAACCTTCTCTCCCCAGTTATGGGTTAATTAAGACTTCTATCACTAAATCATTATTTTTTCTTAATAAAACTAATTAGAATCCCTGAATATTTCCTGATTTTAAACCTGCAAAGAATTCATAAGCTATAGAAAATGAATGAATGAATATTTCATTTCCTTCATTTACTAATTCATTTTTTTTTTCCTAACTTTTCACCTATTCATATTTTTTTCTTTTTTATTATCTATATATTTCTTTCATTGTTGCTTTCATTCTTTGTTTTGTTTGTTTGTTTGTTTCTTTCCTTCTGCCAGAAGAGCTTCATAATATGCCTCTGCAGTGGGAGGGGTAAATGTCCCCCATGGGGGCCACCTGTTTACATCTTGAGGACAGGATCCTGGTGGGTGAGAGTTTTAGGAGTCAGGTTATACATATACTCCTAACCAGATCTTCAATGATATATGGTGTTCAGACAAATTTTCAAAATTGTGGCTTGAGTCAGTCGTTGTCCCAATTCCCAAACCCGGCAAAGACGATTCCAACCCAACAAACTACCAACCCATTACACTAACAAGTTTCATTTGCAAGGTGGAGAAAATGGTAAATACGGTACCTAGAGGGAAATCATCTCTTTTCTCGCTACCAAAGTGGATTCTAAAAAAAACCAAGGGACCAATTAGCAACTTATACAGCTAATTTCTTGCATTCACTTATGCACAAATACCCTTGGGAAAGGTATTAATCTGTCTCTTTCCTCCAGCTATGGGTTAAATAACAAGACAGATTGGGTTTTATAACCTTGGTTGACAACCAGTCTACTGCAGAAAGAAACGGCAACCAATTGCGAAAAATCTTCCACCCAGTCAGTCATGTCTTTTTCGAGACATGATCGCCCAAGCATGTATCATGTATGGCTCTTAACTGACTGACAAACTACTACTAGACCTTACAACCAAGGGACCAATTAACAACTTGTGCAGCTAATTTCTTGCATTCACTTATGCACAAATACCCTTGGGAAAGGTATTAATTCGTCTTTTCCCTCCAGTTATAGGTTAAATAATAAAACCTATTGGGTTTTATAGCCTTGGTTGGCAACCAGTCTACCACAGAAAGCAATGGCAACCTTCTGTGGGATAATCTTCTGTCCAGTCAGTCATGTCTCTTTCGAGACATGATCACCCAAAGCGTGTATCACATATAGAACTTAACTGACTGAATAGTTGCTAAGTATTTCTTGTGCTTCTTGCTTTCTGTCAAGATATGCTTGATAGTGAAAAATTGTTATTTATTTGCATGTAAGTGAATAGCAACCATTACCAAAGACAAAATCTTAATATGCTCTTTAAAAATGTACCTACTGTCCAAATAATAGGATATCTAAAGAAAATAAAATACTTCCACCTTCTTTAGAAAATAAAGTTTGGACTTTGAATCATACAATTTACATTTTTGTTCTGCTATTCAACCCATAGCTGGAGGGAGAAGAGCTAGATTAATACCTTTCCCAAGGGTATTTGCACATTCAACTGGAATTTGAACCCGACTCTTCGATTTCTTATTCTGAGCCAATATTCATTGCACTGTCATTAATATTGAAAAAAAAAAAAATTCCTACAATCTAAAAATATTTTCTGGATTTGAATAAGCTGCAAAGGGTTGATAAGCTGTAAAAAAAACAAATCAGTCAGCTATTCCAGTTTTTATCATGTCAGCAGATGCATTCTTGGGCTTTCCTCTGTTGTGTAATAGATTTTGAAAGATGGAATAGAGATGGAATAGTTGAAATCTGACTTGACAATTGGAAGAAAATTATATCATTACTATCTTTTTATTTAGTCAAAAAATAAAGAGGGTATTTTTGCATGTCTGCCAATGATATCAGTAGTGAAACGAGTAAGATGGTAATTTTCTTTGTTTTTTTATTTCCTTCACCAATATACTACTTTTTTCACAAGAAATGCCACCTTAGGAAAAAAATACTAAGATTCATTAGTTATTTAAACATATACACATACACACACTTCTCTTTCATTTTTATATCTGATGAAGCCTTGAAAGGCAAAACGCATCATCTATTTTCTATCAAATTTATTTTCATGTAACACTTTCGGTTGTCAAATTTAAAACATTGTTGTGATTCCTATATCCTTAGCTGTATCAATATATATATATATATATATATATATAGAATATTTGGTATTTAAGTCAGGTAAATTCTGATAGAGACGAACTCAAAAGAACTCTGTTAAATTTATTTATTTAATTTAGCAGATAAATATAATCTAGAAAATTTTTTAGATATTCTACAATTTCATGGGTAATACGTATTTTGCAGGCAAACCTGCTTGTCATACCTAAATGACATAACAGTTAATACTTGTTTATAATAACTGTTGTATCATTTGGGTCTGACGAGCAGGATTGCCTGCAAAATATGTATTAGTCTTGAAATTGTAGAATATATAACATTTTTTCTAGATTTTATATATATATATATATATATATATATAGTCATCTGCAGACAGATCTGTTTTGCTGTATTACAGCTTATCAGTACGGCTTAGACTCCGGTTGCTTCCTAACCCAGGATTGAAACCCGACCAAATTAGCGTCAGTCAGTGATATATATATATATATATATATATATATATATATATATATATATTGGAGCACTCTAGCTATTGGGCATGATTATATGCGCCAAAAAGCCTGCCTTCTACTGTACGCTCGTGGCCTAGGGGTAGAATCACTGACTGATGCTAATTTGGTATATATATATATATATATATATATATATATATATAAATAAAAAGAGAGGGTAATATTGATCCATATAAATGTATAGTATGTTTACATCATGTATATAACATGCTAAAATCTATCTTCCTTCCATTGAGCACCCATAGCTTACAGCTAGAATTGTCAACTAATGTCAATTCAGTTGGGTTTCAATCTTGGTTAGAAGCATTTGAATGTCTGTGCTGATGAGCTGTGATACAGAGAAACAGGACTGTCTGTGGATGACTAGATACTCATTTCCAAGTACACGAGTTTGCTAGGATGGTTAGCCAATCTCTGTTGCAGGTGCCTGCTTAGGCACATTTTTTGTTTGCTTAACACCCGCAGGGCCCACCTTTTTGATTATACTTCAACTATACTAAGCAGGCTGAAAGAATGCAAAATCCGGCATGATGTACAGTTTGAACAAGGACAGTATGCTCAAACCCTCAGTCAAAATGACTTGTGGCTTTGTGGTAGTTTAACTGTCAATCATTTCCGAATAGTTCTGTCTACCTTAAAAGGCTTGGGTCAATTCCTTGTTTGATTCTCAGGTACTTTCCAATTGTTCCTATCACCAAGCGGATAACGTAAAAACAAGTAAAGAAATAACTTGCAAGATATTTCTCGTCTTCCATATTCAACAAAACATTATGTATACATTGACAAAAAAAAATGTTTTTGTTTTGTGGGTCACATTGGCAGTACAACTAAAATGTTTTTTTTTTTGTGTATTTTTTTTCTTCTTCCAGACCGTGAAACGAAATCAGCAACAGTATGATTTGCCGTTAAAAATCGTCTCATATGAGGTAAGCGTCATCGAGGTTAGAGTTCTCATGGATATTCTTGTTCAGCATTAAGATGTTGCCTTTCAAAATATGTATGATGTTGTCTCTGTACTTGGGCTATAACAAGAAAATTACAACACACACTAATTTGGCATTTAGTCTCCTTTGAAGGTTTCTCCTCTTGAAGACACACACTCTATCCAGTGCTATTTTCATTGATGGTAAAATTCCTTGAACTCCTTTTTTGGAATAATATACCATATAATTTATCTCTTTCAACAATTACTACTACACACGTTTTGTATGAACTCTTGATAGCCTTAACTTTCTCATTGCTCATTGCTTCTACAACTTATTCATTCCCTTTTAATAAATTTCTATTTTAAATTGTAAAATGTATGTTTTATTCTTACACTATTCCACACATTCCATCCTGCCGACAACCGACCTTCTGATAATTCTGATGATGATAATTATATATAAAACTTGTAAGCTGTAGGGAGTTCGGTTTAAGTCTGACACAAGGCTGAACCAAGAAAAATTAACCAGCTCCCCACTTCTACAACTCTAGTTGGGAGCCATTGAATTTCCAAGGGATGCACCCAAATCCTTGTGGTCTGCCCTGGAGATTTGCTACATTAAAAACATATCAGCATCACTGGAATCTTTCTACAAAACAATTTTTTTTTTTTTTAATAAAAAATATTTCTCAAGTCCAATGCTTCTCCCAGTATTGTTGAGGTTGGGTGGGTGGTGGCGGTTTCTAGCCACTTGTGTAGAACGGCAACATTTTGATTATGTCTGTATTTTTTTCTTTGACTTACATGCTGTTATGAAATCAATGAAGTATTGGCCAAGTTTGTCAACGAAAATTACAGCCTCCTAAAATAGTCTTATGTTGAATTCTTTCTTGTGATTGTATGATCAACTGTATGTTTTTAGTTTACCCCTCTGTAGTGAATGGTAAGTGTGTCATTTTTGTCTCTTTTCAGGAGCTCTATGGCTGGACCATGGATGCCATTGTCAAAGAAGTGGGAAGAAAGAATAATTGTAAGAAAAAAAGACTTCTATTTAGCATTGTAAAGAAGTATTCATTGCTTGGGTCAAATTATAAAGCGACCATGAATTCAGCCGACAAAACTGAGTCTGGAAGTGTATCATAAAATAGCATCAGGCTATAATAATCATATTAATAGCATTATGTTCATTGTGGTGCAGTGGATATCGACTCAGAACGACAAATCGGGGTGCTGAGTTCAAATTCCAGCTGAATTCCTTGCATTCACTTACATACAAAGACCCTTGGAAAAGGTATTAATCTATCTCTTCCCTCCAGTTATAGGTTAAATAACAGGACAGATTGGGTTCTATAGCCTTGGCTGGCAACCAGTCTACTGCAGAAAGCAATGTCAACCTGCTGCGGGATAATCTTTTGCCCAGTCAGTCATGTCTCATTCAAGACATGATCATCCAAAACATGTATCATGTATGGCACTTAACTGACTATTATAGCAAGAGCGATATTACATAGCAGTCCAGAACTCATTTCTTATAGCTAATGGCATTTTCCTATAGGTGTATGGTCACATTACTTTGGAACACTGATTCCTGTATGATCATCGAAGTTAAGCAATGTCAAGCCAAGTCAGTACTTAAATGGTTGACTGCTTGGAAATGCCAGGGACTGTAAATGGGGATGTGCAGATGGTGTAATAGATACTGGTTTCGATTTGTTAGTCTAAGAGCCGAGTTCCAATTCCAGTTAGGTTTATTATATTCACTTAGGCACAAATACCCTTGAGAAGGCTATGGATCTACCCCCCACCCTTCTAACTATTGGTTCATTAGTAGGAGTCGTATCACTAAATCATTTTTATCTTTGGAAAAATATTCTCACATAATGGCTCGGAATTATGAATTGGAGAGCTCATTTCCAATTCCATTATGGTTTGTTATATTCACTTAGGTGTGGTCCTGGGTATGATGGTAAACTGCATCTGGCAGCAAGGCCTCTGGTTGGAAGGTTGTGAGGAGCATGTAACCACCTCTTAATTACTGTTGTTCCCAGGCCTACCCTGACCCGGTGTGGTAGCACTAATGCCATAATACATTTTTAAAGGAAAAAAAATTACCAGCTATACATTTTTAATACAAAACTAGAAGACATTTTCAGTTTTCTAAAATAATTTTTTTTCATTAAAACCTGACTAAATCAACTTTCTCACTATAACCGAACATTAAAAAAATACCTAAAACCCCACTCTTTTGGCATGAAATAACCCACAGAGGTGTTGATATGCTGTTAAACAAAATGCAAACTCACTTAGGTGCAAATACCCTTGGGAAAGATATGAATCCACCTCTACTTTCCACAACTATGGATAAAACTTTTATTACGAAAACCATTACCTTTTAAAAATATAATTCTGCATACAAAATACTTGGATTTTGGAATTAAATAACCAATATAGGTTGATATACTATCAAATACATATAGACTATACTATAAATCATATATACTATACTAAGTACGTATAGACTTGGTCATCACCTAGTCAGCCAAAATGTGCATTGTCTCATTCACACGTGTGCATTCCTCAAGACAGCCAGATAAAGGCTTTAAGGCGCTTAAAACAAAATCCTGTTTATCAGCAGGCTTCTTTTTTTTTTCTTTTATTAAAAGCCAAAAAGATAAAATGGTGGGGTTATCATAGGGGGGGGGTAAGATTTACTCAATTGGAGTAGAAGAGGCTCATCACTTGTTCCCTGTTTAGGATGTGGTTTCAGGCTTTCTCTTTTCCAATCTTTTCACTCTTACGTAGCCCCCTGCACATCAGTGGCATTACCGCCTTGCTCGGGGTGATATGATTAAAAAAAAAAATTTATGAGAATTTTTTTTTTATATATAATCATATCGCCCCAAGCAAGGCATTTTTCTGCCACTGTTTTGCAGGGGGTTACATAGGAGGAAAGTTATGAGTAAGAGTGACAGGTTATAGGGGGTGTCAGGAAGTTGGTAATAGAAGGATGAGAATACTGATGAGAGTGTGGTGGACGGAGAAAGGAGCATAAGAGAGAGGATGCAGGTTAGTGAGATAGGGGATGACTATTGACTTTACATTTAAATTCTTGGAGATAGTAGCTGTCGGGGAAGCAAGTAAATGGAAGGGAATTCCACAGGCAGAATGAGAAAAATATGAATCCTGTGCTTGAGGCCCATGCCTTTTAAGGTGTAGGTTCCAGTGATAAGTAAGGTCAAATAGGAAGTGATCAAAACAGTGACTTATCTAAAAAGTATCTACACTGGATAAAAGAGGGCAAACAAAGGGGAAGTAAATCAATACAGCTTTGTATTGTCGTAACAGAACAGAAATTCTCAGATGGTTTGTATTTAAATAAACCATCAGCCTAATGATGGAAAACTACTTTACTAAAAAAAATATTTATTTTTCAACATAATCTCTTCCTTCGTCAGTGCACTTAATCCAGTGATGAATATTAATCAAACAAATAAAATTTCAGATCAGAAAACATAAAATCTAATTAAATTCTTGAATTAGTCTGTAAGAGAAACTTGTTAACCATTGGATAATAGAAAGACACTTGGAGGTTACTAAATTTCGTTTAGTCTGGCACAAGGCCAATAAGGAGCAGATATATGATGTTCTAATGATATTTGATTTTTTTTTTTTTTTTCTCTAAATGCCAACTAAGATTTGTTCAAATGATTTATGAATTTTTTACCCCCATTCATCTCTGCTTGGCAGTTTTTGGTGCGAACTCATGTCAAACTTTTTGTCTTTTAGGCACATTTTGTGGTGTGTTTCGGCGTCAAGCCTTGGATCGAGGTGCAGCTATGTTGAAAGTTGACAAAATTGTGACAGGTAACTTCTCTTCTTCCTCTGACTCCATAAAATTAGTTGATTGGATATGAATAGTATAAAAAAAAATAAAAGCTTTTGTATCTCCAACATACCAGACTATACACCGGAACACACACACACACACACACACACACACACAATGTACACATGATACAAGGATAAAGTATGTAGGTATATGTATATCTAAAATGAACACTGAAGTGGAAAAAATACAAGAAGTATACGCACATAAACACACACAAACACACACATAACACAAAAATGAATACTGGAGTGGGGGGAAAATGTAGCAATAAACACGCCTCCAATTAAAGCAGATAGACATAAAATCAGGTCGTAAAACGGCACCTACTACCATTCTGACAGAGATACGAAAATGCCAAACCCTTCCACTAGTCAATGAGTACATATTAAACCATAAATTAAAGTAGACAGATATATCATCAAATCTTAAAATGACACTTGCTATCACTTTAACAAAGATGCAAAAAAGCCAAATCCTACTATAGCACACACTTATATAAACCATAAACACACACATACAGGCACACAAACACACACACACACACACACATATACTCACTACAATTAACGACAGCAGTAGCATCGAAAGAGGACCCTTTGTTTAAAGGCATGGTCTGCCAGCGGACATGAAACCAAGCTCTCCTATCATTCTGAAGATGAGATTTTGATCTCGAAATATTAATGAATAATAAATAGGTAATACCCAACACCTTCTTTACCTTCCTTTATTATACTAAACGCATTGTGATGGCCTTCAAATACCTACCCTACCATACACTTTTGTATCAATTTCTGGGATGAGGTATTGTAACTATTTGCATCATTTGGACTGTTATCCTCATCTTTATTGTCATATTTATGACATTTCTGATGTTGTGCCATGTGTCATGCCTTTTATTTATTTTTTTTATTTATTTATTTATTTTTTTTTTTTGATATCTCAGTTTTCAGTTAATTCCCTTTAACATCCCAAGTTTGTTTTTTGTTCACCTCTGTGGCCAAGTATTGAACTCACAACACTGAGGGTAAAGTCACTTTTGGATTACTTTAATCAACACTTTTATCCACTGGGCTAGATGGAACTAGAACAATTTACACCTGTGAACTAAATAAAAGGTTCTGTATGAAATTCCAACATATTTTACCTGTAGAAGATCAGAGTATACACTGGTCAAAACATTGGGAATATGACAATAAATATGAAGACAATGTAAATCGTATAAATAAATAAAAAGTTGTAAAAAGTCACTCTTATAATTTTTAACATTAGTCACAAATATCCACAGTGCAACCCTAAGGTGAAATCTGACCCTAGAGCCTCGTCTGATAGAAGCTGTAGACCAAATTCTTCATAAGGCACTTGATTTTGTCACATTTTATGGTTGATGACATGGTTGCCAAAATTGGTTGCAAATAGTGATTTGGGCAACATTTGAAAATCCAGGCCAACTAAATTGACTTTCTTCTCATAGATAGCTCACATTATATTATTTTTATGATGCCTAATTACCAACAGGTTGTAAGGAGTGAAATGCAAAATTTAGTTGTTCTGTATTTTCAAAACAGCCCAAACTATCTCTAATTGGTTATGCAAAAATAGTCCTGGTCAACCATTGCCAAAGATTTTAAACCTTAGTGAATAGGATGAGTGCCTGGAATTGGAATATCTCACCACCAGACCTATTTACATACATACACACACACACACACACACACACAAAATTATACAATATGACACTTTTAGAAGGGCATTTTGGGACTAGGGCTTATCATAGCTCTCCACCATTTACTGTCCTTTGTAATTCTTATTAAATTTTGCCTTTTTGCTTTCCCAAATTCTTTTTCCATGTATTTACACAAGCTCATTAGGTAGGTTATGTGCTGCTTTCCTCTGTCTCTCTTGCCTTCAATATGTCCTGTGAGTGTCAAATTCTCTTAGTAAAGTTTGTCTTTTTCCTATCTCTCTCCTAATCTCTGTTCTGCCAACCATTTACACAAGCTCATTAGGCAAGTTCTGTCCTGTTTTTAATTTTTCTTCCCTTTTATCTGCCTTGTGAGTCACAAATTTACCAAGCTCTCTTTCCTAGTTATGTGCCCTAGAAATTTCTGCTCTCCCTTTCTGATGTAGTGTATAAGGATTCTTTTCTTTCCATTTTCCTTAAAACATCATTCTTACTCACATGTCCAGTCCAAGGCATTCTCAGCATCTTTCCATTGCTTCAAGTCTTTTTTTTTTTTTACACTAACATCATGAAGGGTTTTGGGATGTAGAAGCAGCAGCAGCTCAACCTGACAGCTCCTCACTTTGTGGCTTCAATCTTCCATACATAATGTTTGTACATTTCATGCTCTTTGGTGGGGAAGCTTGGGTGGGGGAGCATACATTGAATAAAAGTTTTGTGTTGTCACTCAGTGATTGACCAAAAGATTATAATGATTTCTTTCCTTTTCATAGGACACAATGCTGATGATATTGCAGAGACTGTGATAATGAATGGTAAGTTGAACTGTTTTTAATAATTTTTTTTTCTTTACACTTTTACTGTTGTATTATAGTATTGTTGCCTGACTGTGCTGGCCTATTTTGGAAAAAATAAGAACATTGCTATTTACTGAAAATACATCTTTATGTGCCACTATTTTATATTCTGCAGTACAGAATAAGCTAAATGACCTCTTCGTCTCAGAACAATAAAAATGTCACAAACCAGTTGTATTGTATCAGGATCGATCTAAAACGTAACAGGACTGGGTGCGCTGTGTGAGCTGTGGACGAAAGAAGAATAAGCAGATTGTGTTATCATCTAACTTCATATCTTGGAATATCATGTTAGATATACCTGTAATATTAGTTATTTTTTGCAACTGCTGCTCTCTTTTTTTTTTTTCTTTTTTTTTTTTTTTTTTTCTCTTCACAAGTGAGTTTTTTTAAGGGAAATTGTGGCTGTTTCACCACAACAGTTCACCTGCTCACAACACCCAGAGTATTTGACAGTTCTTGACTGAGAAGAAAAACACTGGTCCTATTCACCTGATTTCGTGTCATGTGACTGTCATCTTTTCCCCAACATCAAGGGTATGCGTCTTGAAGGCATGGAGTCCATCAAGAGGACGGTAATGATGGAGCTGAATTTTGGATACTGACCCAGCTCAACCTTTCTTTGGAGATCATGCAAGAAAAGTTTTTTCAATCAGCCATGTTTGTGAGTAGATATCAATCTTAGAACATATTGCAACATGATCAATCCTCTAGGCTGGTGAATGATAGTCACTTCAACAGTTTTGCAGGTAAAGCTGGTTTCCAAAATTTGATCTCCAACTCTTTGCTTATTTCATTGGCCTACAAACAAAAAACTCATTAGGCTGGAGAAATCTTTTCACTTGACAAAATTATTATTGGGCATCATCTCATTTGTTGGAATGGGTGGCAAAAAAGGGGGAGTGATATTGCCTCCTTTTGCTACATTTTGACATCTCTAACTGATCCATACTTCTGCTCTGCTCATATAAATAAATAAATATATATATATATATAGTTTAATTACTTAGTTTTTGGTCATAATAAAATATGTGGTGTCTTCAGGCGATTTGCAATAACTGATTTTACCGTTTATCATCTTTGTTTTCTTTTTAAGGATGCTCACATAACGGAAAAATAAAAAACTTTAAAAATTATACAAAATTGGCTAGCCACATGTGGAAATTGAAATTAAAATATGGAAAAAACCCAGACATAATGTGGAGTATAGTGAAAACAGCCAAACCTTACAATGGTGGCAAAATATGCAGACTGTGGCAGGAAGAAAAGTTAGAGATTATGTTATTCCCAAACAAAAATGAACTATTGAATGAAATAACAGAAATTATGACGAAGTGTTAACCATAAAATACTTATTAGATTCATGCAACCATAGATGAAAAAAATTATAATTTCTTGTAATTTTAAAAATTGAGCATTCAAAAAAAAAATCCACCATTATATGAGCATCCTTAAAAAAAATGATAAAATCAGTGATTGCAAATTGCCTGAAGACACCACATGGTAGAAACCTGGGTCACATAATAGCTCATTTACAAATGAAGAGTGTGTGTGTGTATATATATATATATATATATATATATATATATATGAATTGTACATTGTGACATGGAAATTTCTGTTTTTAAATAGATTCTCATTATCAGGCAATATTTGATGTTGGTTGTGTTGCCTGATGATGAGAATCTATCTCGAAACATCGAAATTTCCGTGTCACAATGTACAATTAATTCATAACTATATAATTATATTAAGCTTTATAATATTATATTGAGCACTGCTCATAATAAATGACGGGGAATTCAAAATAGTGAAACCTTGAGTCCTCTTCATCTGGAATTATATATGAATTATATATATATAATTCACACCCTAATTAAGCACTCTGGAAGAATGATAAACTTTATAAAAACAGTGGCTACTCTAGCATCTACGCATAGCTCATTCAGTTATTAATTAGAGCACGCTGGCTACTGGCGTATGATACATCATATGCTAAAAGTCTGCCTCCTTCTACTGAGCGCCCATAGCTCAGAGGTAGAATCACTGACTGATACCAATTTGGTCGGGTTTCAATCCTGAGTTAAAAGCAATCGGATATCTAACCGTACTGATGAGCTGAGATACAGCGAAGCAGATCTGTCTGCGGATGGCTATATATATATATATATATATATGCACACACACATAGAATACGTTCCTTGCAAGTGTCAGGTTACAATTTGATTTGCATACATGCAAAGTAACAAAGAAGTGCTTTAATGACTTTATACTTCAGCCTCTCATTAGCAGAGTCAGGCAAATTTTTCAGAATTGAGGCAAAAAGTTGGATCATATTTTAAAAAAACTAAAGAGAACAATTATTAACCTTGGTCATATTTGACCTAGTTTAAGGTCAGTTGGTTGTCATTTTTCCAGTGACATGTGGGGGCTTGAAGGTTGGGGACTTCTTATTTCACTGGAACCTACTAGTTAAAACTGTTAACAAATTCAAACTCAGAATTTCAGATACTAATTCATTTTATTGTAATTAAGTTTTCATTTTACGGAAAACCAAACTCCAGTGTACTTCTGGTATGCTAGTAAAATCTAAATTTACTGGCTTGTCTGTCTAGGCTTTTTGTATCAAGTTAATTTCCATGCTAACTAACACAAGATATAAATTTCATACCAGTGACTGTTACACTTTCTCAGTCAACAACTTGTAACTTAGTCTAATTTGTAAACTAGAACCACAACAATTCCAATATATTTCCTAGTAAAATCATCATCAGCAACTTTGTTACACTTGCTCAGTCATAGCAACATCTTGCTCACAACTGAGTAACCCTCTGAAAGAGTGCCTGCATATATTCATACATGTGAATTTCGTTCTAGTTGGCAGTTAGCTCAATGGTGGTGGTGGTGGTGGTGGGGGTGATTATTATTATTATTATTATTGTTATTTTTATCATAATTTGATTTCTGCTATGGTCACACTACCTACCAAGTCTATGGAAAGACCTAAGGCAGGTCGTAGTGTGTTGTTATGGCTACATTTCATTTTTTTTTTCTATTTCTCATAACATCGCTAGCATTACATAGACAAAGTTCTCCTTAGTGTGTGATTATTATTACTACTACTTCAAATATTATTGCTAGTGGACACTCATATTTGAAATAAATACTGCCATTTTTATTTTAATCTAAACAGTCAAAAAATAAAAATGAGATGTCTATTTTAAATACAGTGTGTCCATTATAATAACCTTATAAAAGTTAATAAAAATGTTGGATTAAAAATAAATCTATTCTTTATATATATATATATATATATATATATATATACACACACATAGGAAAGAATATTGATAAAAAGTTTTGAATTTAAAAACGTACTTTTTTAAACAGTATTTGTTTATTTTTAAATCACTTGTTTCTGATGAAGGACCGAGGACGGTCTGAAATATAAAAATACAATAAAAATAAACAAATACTGTTTAAAAAAGTACGTTTTTAAATTCAAAACTTTTTATCAATATTCTTTCCTATACATATTAAGACAGTATACGTGGATGATCATCACTATATATATATATATATATATATATACATACATACACACGTGTGTGTGTGTGTGTGTGTGTATATAATGACCTTCCTCCTCTTTTTTTTCTTTTTAGTTTTACGTGGAGATATTTCACGACTGTCTCGGTGTACAGCAATCACAACTGTAAGTTTCTTTCAGATTTTAATATATTTTAATATTTGAAATTAAAAACAAAATGCAATTCCAGATTTGATTTTCCTTCTCTTTTTCCTTTTCTTTCACCTTTTCCCCTTTCTCTTTCCTTTCTTTTTCTCTTTCCCTTTCCTCTTTCCTTTTCTTTCTTCTTTCCCTTTCTCTTTTCTCTTTCCCCTTTCCCTTTTTCCCATCTTCTATTCCTTTATCTTCTTTTTTCATGCCCCCCCCCTTTTCATTTTCATTTTAAATTTTTTTTCCCTTTTTTTCTTTTTCACATGATTTCACTACTTGTTTCCGTTACATCTTTTGATTATTGAATTTCTTTTTCTTGTTAAATGATTAGAATCTTATATTATGATTTTACCAGTTACCATCCCCCAAAATCCCATACAGCAACATTTTCAGTGAAAATTGTTTTCTTTGTGTTTTTCTTCCTACCACGTTTTATTATTATATAATATTTTTGGCCATCTTATTGTCCAGTCGTAATTCAGTTATCCTTTTCGTTTCCATCCTCTCCAAAATTTAACATGTTTGGTCCATGGTATTCCCAGCATTCTTCTGTAAAACCACATTTCGGATGCTTTAAGTCTTTCCTTCATCTTTGACTGTTTATCATTTGCTGCCATATTGAATGACAGACATCATATAACAACCCAGAAACAGCTCAGTGTTTATTCAATCCTATAGTAAATCGATCCTGTGCAATTAACTTTTTTGCTTGCGCATATTCAACTACTGAATCTTTTGTGAAATTTTTGAATGAAGCCATTCGCCATTCTTGGAGTTTCCGAGGAAGATGCCATCATAAGTACCAAAGAGAACTTGAAAAAGACAAAAACAAGAGCAACAACTTGTCCCCCCAAAAAAACAAAACAAAGCGACCCCCCAATGCAAGTGGTTCCAAAATGGAGGATCGATTTACTATAACATTGTATGAGAAAGTGAGCCCCCTCTAAAATTGTTTAAATATTGAAATTTTTTCAAATTTTTTTTGATAATCGGAAACTTTATGTAATAACCAATAAGACTACACTGAAAAAAGTAAAAAAAAAAAAATGAAAAACAACAAATTTAAAGGTGGTAGTAGTTTCCTTAAGGTTCGCCCATTTTCCTACAACACACCGGTTCAACTCTTGGCAGCATCATAGTGAAGGGCATACCATTAATTATAACCATTGCTCATCACCTTTGATGCACAGCAGGAACTTTAAAAACACTAGGTTTACCCAGAACGTGCTTCAATCAATTCTGCTGCCTTTCCTTGGGCTCTAATCCTTTGACCTCTTTTTGGCAAAGTACTAGAGGCTCTAATCAAATATGAATGAGTTAAACATCTCCCTATGTAAGATCAGATAAGGAATATATGCATTGACGTGATGTCATTGCATTTCGGTTTCCCTTTGAGCAAGATATCAAGCAATGACCGAGAAACAGATTGATATTGTACTCCTGAACTGTTTCATGTTCTCTCTAAAGTCTGCAATAAATGCCTTGCTGCTTCTAGCTTCCTGCTTGCTGAAAATCCTCTTTTATAGTCAGTTAAGTGCCATACGTGATACACAATTTGGCGATCATGTCTCAAAAGAGACATGACTAACTGGACAGAAGATTACCCCACAGGTGGTTGCCATTGCTTTCTGCGGAAGGCTGGTGAACTATGTTATTATATTTATAAGTAGTAATTAGTGGGGGATTACTTTATTACTTCTTGACAATAGAAAACCGATCCCCCATTTTACACCCAGTAGAAGTTTTAATTTTCATTCCAACAATTCAGTCAGTCAGTTAAGTGCCATACGTGATACACGCTTTGGGTGACCCTATCTTGATAGAGACTGGGCAGAAGATTATCCCGCAGTAGGTTGCCATTGCTTTCTATAGACTGGTTGCCGACCAAGGCTATAGAACCCAATCTGTCCTATTATTTAACCCATAACTGGAGGGAAGAGATGGATTAATACCTTTCCCAAGGGTATTTGTGCGCAAGTGAATGCAAGGATTTCAACTAGAATTCTAACTCGGCTCCCTGATTTGTCATTCCGAGTTGATACCCACTACACCACAATGCACATCCTTTTATCGTACCAGTTCATAAGAACTCAGGCAAATCATCAGAGCCTTCTTCCTCTTTTTGGAAAAATACTAGAGGCTTTGATTAACTCTAAATTGGTTAAGCGTTTCACCTGGCATTGCCTTCTTTCAGATAAGCAATAATCATTTTTCTCAGTCAACTGCTGCCGTTTTAACATTTATTGCTGAAAAAATCTTAATCGATAAGAATGGTCCAGCTTGGGCTCTGTCTTTGGAGGTCTTGAAGGCATTTTACAGAATTACATGTTAATATAATAATTAGAAACAACTAAAAGAAAGAGTCGTTAGAAACTCAGTTTTAACAAAATATGCCGGCATACATGATAGCAGTGTAAACTAGAATCTAAAAAAATGATTATACTGGACATAAAGTAGGGGCTCAGTTTGCTATAGTTATTATGCAATGAACTGCTTTCCTTGCAAAAATTATTGGAAAAATGTATATTTAAGGACTTGCATGTCAGAACATTCTAATAATATGCAGGCTTTGTTTCTGGAACAAGTAAACTTTTATTAATAAAAGATTTTACTGGATATTAAGTGGGGGAATTGGCAAAAATATATATTTTTTTTCAATTCAAAAAAATGAATGCATAAATCCAATTTTGTGTGTTAGGTTTTCATTCAGTCAGTTAAGTGCCATACGTGATAGACGCTTATAATCAGTGGGGGGTCAGTTTATTACTTCATAACAATAGTAAACCGATCCCCCACTTTTAACCCAGAAGAAGTTTTAATTATGTTTCCAACTATTATATTCAGTTAGTTAAATGCTGTACATGATACACACTTTGGGTGATCATGTCTCTTTCGAGACATGATTGACTGGGTAGAAGATTTTCCCGCAGTAGGTTGCCATTACTTTTTGTGGTAGACTGGTTACCAATCAAAGCTATAGAACCCAATCTGTCCTATTATTTAACCCATAGCTGGAGGGAAGAGATGGATTAATACATTCCCCAAGGGTATTTGTGCATAAGTGAATGCAAAGAATTCACCTGGAATTCGAACTCGGTTCTCAGATTTCTCATTCCGAGCCAATATTTACTGCACCACAACGCACATCATAGATTTTGATTAAAAAAAATCGAAATCTAGGATTTGCGTTGTGGAGCAGTAGATTTCTAGATCTAGGACATCCTGGGTTTTGATTAAAAATTCTAAAAACAGATTTTTAAAACAATGAATATTGCTGAGGGAGTATTCAATAATAGCAGAGTCAAGGAAATAACTGTCAAAAGAACATTTTTTTTCCTCTCTTGGCACCTGTTTGACGCCTTGACACAATTTATTTATTTTTTGTTTTGTGGTGTACAAATGTTAAACTTTACCAAAAATACTTTCTCAGAATGCCGAAACTTTACAATTTCACAAAACTTTACGAACTTTGACTCCTTCTCTTTTTATTTGCATTATCTTGACTTTTATCGACACAATCTGAGGATTTGCTTTTCTTTCAGGCTTCAGAAGGAATGCTACCACGTTGCAAACCTCTCAAATACACATATGAAAAGGAAATTGTTATGTAAGTATAACCAGACATTATTTTTTAACCTTCTGGCTTGCTAAATAATGGTGTGTCAAAAGGACAGTTATTCCCTTGACAATGATATTACTGTATACACTTTTGACTCCCTCAGCAATGTTTATTTATTGGTTATTCCCTAAAAAGCACTATTACTGGATATATTTTTGATTCCCTTGGCAATGTTTATTTCCAAGATTATAAAAATGAATCAAGTACAATGTTATATTTATTATTTACTTTTTATAATGAAATAAATAAGGAAAGATCTCGCATTAAAAGATTTATAAAAAAAAATGATGAAAATAAATAAAAGGAAGATCTCGATCTATCTTAGTGAATTTAGTGGCAAGAGCAAATGAAAAAATATCTGGAAAAGGCATTTTTTCAAAATTTGTCATTACAATTACTCGTGTTTATTTAAATTTTCATATTCAGGCATTTTTATAAAATTACGAATAAAAAAACTCTTTTCATATTTATTATGAAATGGGAATTAATAAATATCTAAATCTAAACTTATTTATAAATGGAACTTTGTCTGTGTGTGTGTCTGTATCCGTTACTTATAGACTCCGAAACGGCTGAACCGATTTTCTTAAAAATTTACACAGTTGTACTATAAGCGTCTGCGAGTGTTCTTAGCTAGGTTTTGTGTCGAGGTACCCCCGATAAATATTGAAAATCGCTAATCGAAGAAATCGGGTTATAGAAGGGTGATCCAATTTTAATCAAATTTGATCCACTCATAGACAAAGACATAAGAAACGATATTCAGAAGTTTCAAGGTTGCAGTTCTTACAATAATGCAGAAAATTGATAATATATATAAATTTATATAAAAGGCAAGAGGTTTGTGTGTGTGTCTGTTTATCTGTCTGTATGTCCTTTATACAAATCCATAATTTTTATCTAATTCTCACCAAACTTCACACAAATATTCTTTAGGCTAAGTTTGAGCTCAGGACCATGGATTAATTTTAAAGCTTTAATTACACTCGAGCAATGCCAGGCTATACTGCTAGTTTTATTATAGTTAGATGACATTTTTATAATCTTGTAAATATGAAATTATTCTTGTAAAAAAGCAATCTAATAAATAGTATTTTAATGTCTTTATTGCCAATTCTCAGGAATAAAGAATATGTATAGACCCACTTTAGTATGTTTGGGTTTTAATAAAATTCTAATCATTTAAGACAATAAATATCACTGAGAGAATTAAGATTCTATAGTGATGTCAATGAAATAAGTATTTTTTAATTTTTAATATTTTTAATACTATTTTAATATTTTTAATACTATTTTAATATTTAATTTTAATATTTAATACTATTTTAATATTTTTAATACTATTTTAATATTTTTAATACTATTAATTTTTAATATCACTGAGAGAATTAAGATTCTATAGTGATGTCAATGAAATAAGTATTTTTTAATTTTTAATATTTTTAATACTATTTTAATATTTAATTTTAATATTTAATACTATTTTAATATTTTTAATACTATTTTAATATTTAATTTTAATATTAATACTATTTTAATATTTTTAATACTATTTTAATATTTAATTTTAATATTTAATACTATTTTAATATTTTTAATACTATTAATTTTTAATATCACTGAGAGAATTAAGATTCTATAGTGATGTCAATGAAATAAATATTTTTTGGACACAACACTGGGTGTGACGATAAACCACATCTGGTAGCAAGGCCTCTGATTGAAATCAGATGTTTTGAGACGAGAAAACCACATCTTAATTCCTTTGTTCTCAGGTCCACTTTGACCTGAGGTGGTAGCAACTGTTAGGGTTCCAGCTATGGGCAAATGGTGACCCCAACCTCACAAACAAAAGCAAAATACTATGAAAGTATACAAATACTTTTTTATAGTAAAAATAGCATCAATACATTTTTAAATATATAAGAAAAAATATACCAACAATACCTATTTATAGTACATATTTACTTAAAGCCATAAAATTGTATTCAAAGTATTTACATTTCGGCATTCAATTGTCCATAGAGGTAAAACGAAATCAACCAACCAAACCACTCTTTCATGACATTAATCAATATAATATCCTACAATTTCTTAAAGAAATCAAAATATTAACTTCAACAAAACTACAAAATAAAACACGCATATCATCATCTCTAGTAATCATGTACACACAGACATGAAAAAAAAAAAAATTATCTACCATGTATTCAATTGTGAAAGTAGAATAACATATATAATTTATTTTACTTCAAAAGTTCCCAAGAAAATTAAATTTTGGCATTGAATGATCCATATGAAGTTGATATCACAAACAAATAAAAAAAATTTTGACACTTTTTTTTTTTTTTTTTGTGGGTGCAACTGTTACACATTGCTTTATTTTTATCCAGGTTTGAATATTTTTCTTATACAATTTTATCAGGAAATGAATCTTCCAGGATGTGTGTTGTGGTGTAATGGATATCGGCTCGGAACGAGAAATCGGAGTGCCAATTTGGAATTTCAGTTGAATTTGTTACTTTGTGCGCAAATACCCTCCAGCTACAGGTTGAATAGGAGGATAGATTGGGTTCTTTTGCCTTGGTTGGCAACCAGTCTACTGCAAAAAGAAGTGGCAACCTACTGCAGGAAAATCTTCTGGTTAGTCATGTCTTGAAAGAGACATGATCACTCAAGCATGTATCATGTATGAACCAGTGACTGAATCTTCTAAAGTCTAATAACTGTTATGGCACTCTCTAGAACTGATGGGCGTTTTTTCTAAATCTTTTGTTTATGGTCGTGTGGAAAGTTGTTAGTTTTATTGATTATATTATATTCTTGTTTTTTTAATTGCACGTGCAGCCCATTTTTGTTGTTGCTGTAAAAGTTTTTATCTGTCAGCTTTTCAAGTTTTATTTATTTTTACTGTAAGAATAACTATTTATTTATTAGTCGGATGAAAAGTTTGCTGTCCATATATAAAAGGCTTACGGCCATATTATGTTGAATATACTGGTTCTCGCTCGATAACCAAAGTTAAGCAACGTTGAGCCTGGTCAGTACTTAGATGGGTGACCCGCTTGGGAATACCAGGTGCTGTAAGCGTTTAGTAACGGATGTGTGTGCTTACGGCCATATCACATTGAATACGCCAGTTCTCGCTCGATCACCGAAGTTAAGCAACGTTGAGCCTGGTCAGTACTTAGATGGGTGACCGCTTGGGAATACCAGGTGCTGTAAGCGTTTAGTGACGGATGTGCATTGTGGTGCAGTGGATATCGGCTCGGAAAGAGAAATCGGTGAGCCGAGTTTGAATTCCAGTTGAATACCCTGCATTCACTTAAGCACTGGTACCCTTGGGACAGGTATTAATCCATCCCTTCCCTCCAGTTATGGGTTAAATAACAGAGTAGGACTTGGGGACCCTGCCCTTAAAAACAAATCCCAATGAATCTTGATACTCGAAAAGAAAATGTATTACTAGACACAAAACATAAAAAAATATAAAAAATCCCGCAGGTGGTTGCCATTGCTTCCTGCAGAAGACTGGTGAACTATGTTATTATATTTATAAGTAGTAATTAGTGGGGGATTACTTTATTACTTCTTGACAATAGAAAACTGATCCCCCACTTTACACCCAGTAGAAGTTTTAATTTTCATTCCAACTATTCAGTCAGTCAGTTAAGTGCCATACGTGATACATGCTTTGGGTGACCCTATCTTGATAGAGACTGGGCAGAAGATTATCCCGCAGTAGGTTGCCATTGCTTTCTATGGTAGACTGGTTGCCGACCAAGGCTATAGAACCTAATCTGTCCTGTTATTTAACCCATAACTGGAAGGAATAGGCGGATTAATACCGTTCCCAAGGGTATTTGCGCATAAGTGAATGCAATGAATTCGGCTGGAATTCGAACTCGGCTCCCCGATTTCTCGTTCCGAGCCGATATCCAATGCACCACAATGCACATCCGCTTAAATAATAAACATTTAGTTGGCATTAAATGACCCGTCGAGGTTGATAGGCCATAAAACAAAAACAACCAACCAACTATATATAAAAACTGAAAATAATCAGGATCCCAAGTAAATACTTATGTGTTTACACTATTATAACACCAATTTTACAGGAATGAGAGAAGACTAAGTGAAAAGACCATTTGTTTTGGTGAATTTTAATTTTTTAAAAGTTATAAAATTGTAGTTTCAGGTATTCTGGTGCTGAAATTGAGAATATGATGAAATTGATGACTACATTCTGTTAGTAAGACAAATGACAGATATCAGATAGATACAACTTCTTAGTCAAGTATAATGGTTAATTATATCAGGTGGGTATCAGATCTTAAAAAGCACCTGTTAATGGTCGATTTTTTAGGGTGGCACGCAACACCTTTGGAAAGTGCCTGAAAGCCATACCATGAGTTGGTTCAAGTCCTGTGAGTGAAATTGGGTAGATGGATGGAAGTGTTTGGAAGCTGTTGATAGTTGTGTTAGCTCTAAGTCACCAGTCATCGTGACTGGAGTTTTGAGTGTACTGGTGTTGTTCAAACTGCTGATTATGACAGATTATACCCTCTCTCCCAGA